>JAECUM010011541.1:0-58986 GCA_016617855.1 Megalonaias nervosa | reverse complement strand
TAAGGAAGCATACTCCAAATGTGTGTCAAAGCAGCATACTCATAATGCATGTTAAGGAAGCAAACTCCAAATGTACATTAAAGAAACACACTCAGAATGTGTGCTAAGGACACATTGTGTGTTCAGGAAGCACACTCCTAATATGTGTTAAGGAAGCACTCCTAATGTGTGTTAAGGAAGCACTCAGAATGTGTGTTAAGGAAGAACACTCCTACTGTGTGGTAAAGAAGCACTCTTAATGTGTGTTAAGGAATTACACTCCTGACGTGTGTTAAGGAAGTAATTAGTGTTTCAAGCAACTAGAAATCTCAAATCTGTAAATGCAGAGATAACTATTGATTTTTCTTGTTCAAAAGTATGCATAGGTAGTGATGTCATTTTGGTGGGCAAAGTATGCATAGGTAGTGATGTCATTTTTGATGGGCAAAGTATGCATAGGTAGTGATGTCATTTTTGATGGGCAAAAAGTATGCATAGGTAGTGATGTCCTTTTCATGAGCAGATATATGCATAGGTAGTGATGTCATTTTTCATGGGCAAAGTATGCATTGGTAGTGATGTCATTTTTGAGGAGCAAAAAGTATGCATGGGCTGTGATGTCATTTTTTATGTCAAAATCTTGCTTCCTAAAGTTCCCCTTGTGATCTATGAGAATGAATTAGCCAACAATCTGTAAAAAATTTTAATTGTAAACCTTTGGATGTGACAATTGTAATGACAATATTGTCGATCCTAGTGTGAATTATAATTTTTGCTATACATTTATTGTAGTTCCTAGTTTGAATTGTAATTTGTGCTACACATTTATTGTACTTCCTAGTTTGAATTGCAATTTGTGCTACATATTTATTTAGTTCGTAGTTTAAATTGTAATTTGTGCTATACATTTATCATAATTACTAATGTGTATTGCAATTTGTGCTATACATTTATTGTAGTTCTTAGTTTGAATTGTAATTTGTGCCACACATTTATTTTAGTTCCTAAGTTGAATTGCAATTTGTGCTATACATTTACTGTAGTTCCTATTATGAATTGTAAGTTGTTCTTTGGGTATGATAAAAGGCTAGTTTGAATTTTAAGTTGTTCTTTTGGTGTGATAAAAGGCTAGTTTGAATTGTAAGTTTTTCTTTGGGTATGATAAAAGGCTAGTTGAACTTTGTAAAATGTGATAATCATTCAGAGTTTGTCTCTGCTGCACTGGCACTCTGAAGTTTGTTTTGCAACATTCCAGTCAGTATGTAACCTTGGATGAGCTCTTGTTTGATATGATTCATGAATGAAGTGTTTATGTAACCACTGTAGTAATTTACCAGTACCTATTCATCAGTTACACTAATCAGCTACTGATACCAGTTCACCTTTTTGCAAGGAAAGGCTCTTTCCTGAAATATTTTGAAACCATATGGTTGATTTCTTAGTGTATTTTTTTATGTTTAATGCTGATTTAATATTATGGGTTCATTTTACAGTTTGTCTGATACACATTTTCAGCAATTTTGACAATTGGCTTGATTTTGATTTTATCACACAGAAACGCAAGTAGATCATTCAGTACCCTGCCCATGAACACACCCTTATAGGACACATGGTACTAATGGTATGCAAAAATGGGAACCAGCCTGGAAATGGGTGAACATTAAATAGAGTATATATGGGTTTGGCTGGCCAGGATTGGTTAATAATGTTGTTGTTGTTGTTGTTGTTATAGGGTTTAACGCCATTTTTCAGCACAAGATAGGCTATACATGGCGGCCAGTATTAATGGTGGAGGAAGAACCCAGGAATACCCCGGGAAGAACCACCGACCCACGAGAAGCTACTGGCAGGCTTTCTCACATACCCACGTTAGCCGAGCCTGGACTCGAACTCACGCAGACAGAGGTGAGATGGCAGTGATCCGTAACGATCAGCGCTTTAGACCACTCGGCCACTCGGGGCCCCCGGTTAATAATGTAAGTTATGTTTTAGGAAAAAGAATCTTTTGAGAGCTTATCCTAGTTGTAAGTGAAAAAAATAGAGACATTGTTTTATTGATGGAATTCCAGTGTTTTAACAGTCTTGAGTTTGGAACACTCATTACTAAAATTAGCACCTGACTCTTTGGTGCGGAATTGAAAGCACATGTTTCAAACACATGCAGGTCCAGAAAATGTCGCAGCTCATATCCTTTGCTCTACACAGAAGCTGACCTCCAGGTTTCATCTATACTGATAAATATAGGTTTGATCATGGGCACTCAGAAATTTTAAGTTATTGAATTTTTAATATCATGGTGTTTGCATAGGTTTACTGTGGGAACTGAATTAGTACCGTGAGTTCTGTAGCCAACCAGGGCTGATCATCCATTGGCAGGATTAAAATGCACACCGTTTTGGTAGTGACTCGGGCAAGCTAACTACTGAGCATCACAGTTCCTAAACCTTTGAAGAATTTAGCATTTATGGAATTTGAAGTAATATGCTTAGTTGTTTTAAATTGCAACTTAAAGTACATGCTCAGAAGTTGAGGCCAACTGCAAACAAAATAGACCCTGATCGGTGGCTACATAATGCACCACCAGATCAGAGTCTTTGTTGTTTGTTGTACTTATTACTGCTAATAAACTACATGGACCCAGATCAAATGGTGCATTATGTGATAGCAGATCTGGGTCTATGGAGTTGATTTGAACAGGACTAATAATTGAGTAGAGATTACTTATTTTTTGCAGTGTCATTTCTTGGCCAGGATAAAATGAACATGGCAAATTTTAAGTTTTTATGTGCTTAATTTTGTCCAGACTTTCAGGGCTTGAGTATCTTTTAAATTGTTAACTTCTTGACATTGGTGTGAACATCTAAGAGTTCTGTTATGTGTGAATCTTCATGAATGAACAGGTGGGATATTTTTAACTAGTTTGAGCTTTACTTGTTGGTATGTTTGGTCTACAAAAGACTGTTGGCCCTATTTAATCACAACTTTAGGAAGAGTGAATGAATTTGGGGCAGTCTGCTAGGGAAATTCTTGAATGTAGTGCACTGGTATGTGTTAACTAGTTTGAGCTTTACTTGTTGGTATGTTTGGTCTACAAAAGGCAGTTGGCCCTATTTAATCACAATTTTAGGAAGAGTGAATGGTTTTGGGGCTGTCTACTAGGGAAATTCTTGAATGTAGTGAGCTGGTATGTGTTTCACTACTTTAAATTTCACTAGTTTCAGTGCTTAGCCATGTGAGGTATTGTGTCTATACGGAATTCAGCCTGGGCACTCCTCTCTATTTAGAAATGATTTTTGTCCAATTTCCTGAAATAAGTAAGCTCACCTATAAAGAACTCTTTAAAGTATGATTCATGGACAAAGTGTGAGAGGAATATTTTCAACCATGTTGGTTTGGCTCATGTTCATTGTTATTGAAGCCAATGATGTGATGACAGTTGAGCTAGTCTAAGGTTAGAAGCAGGGGGATGTATTTTCAAGAATATTCACTGATTGGACTCTGAATTCACATTCATGTTTTGGTTCCAACAAGTGAACATCACTGCCATTTTTTCTTGTATTATCAAGCATGCTATGGAAAAGGAGAAACCAGTCATTGGCATGGATTTATACAAGTTTTGTGATGGTAAGTACCTGTACCTGCATACTGTACATACCACTACATTTTGCTAATTACCTGTGCCTAAAAACTGTACATATCACACATATTTCTATTTAATACCAAATTTATTTGTGTACAAAATGCATTAGAACTGGGAACAGTTGTATACAGTGAACCCTTGCTGTAAAGTATCTAAGTGGTCCCTCGCTATAAAACACCTCAGTGGTCCTTCACTATAAAGCACCTCAGTGGTAACTCACTATAAAACACCTCAGTGGTAACTCTTTAATACCTGAGTGGTCCTTCACCATAAAATACCTAACTGGCCCCTCACTATAAAGCACCTCAGTGGTCCCTTACTATAAAACATGTCAGTGGTCCCTCACTATAAAACACCTCAGTGGTAACTTTCTCAAAAACACCTCAGTGGCCCCTCACTATTAAACATCTCAATAGTCCCTTATTGTAAAGCACCTCAGTGATCCCTCACTATAAAGCACCCTATGTGGCCTCTCACTGTAAAATTCCTGTGGTCTCTCACTATAAAACACCTGTGGTAACTCACTCAAAAACACCTCATTGGTCCCAAACTATAAAGCACCAAAGTAGTCCCTTGATATAAAGCACCTTAAGTGGTCTCTCACTATAAAACATCTCAGTAGCCACTCACTATAAAACACCTCAGTGGTAACTCTATAATACCTCAATGGCTCTCACTACAAACACCTCAAACGTAACTTGCTCTGAAACACCTCATTATAACACAGCCTATGACATGGCATGGGTAACGTCATATACCCCATTATACTGGTTGTATTATATTTTTCCATGTAATGAATCCAATATAAAGTACCTCAGTTATATTAAGGTTCATTTTTGTTGCAATATAATGAGGGACTGTAGTAAAATCCTAATTATACCATGGTTGCTCAGTTACTAGAGCATTGAACATGTAATCAGAGGTTTGCAAGTTTGATACCTGCCCGTGCCAGCTTGGGTCAGATGCCTTAATGTGTTAAACTTAGCTCCCATTTCCTCAGTCTGATATCTTAAAATTGCCGTTAGAACCAACAATATCATAATAGTGCCATTAAAGGGCAAAGAAAGAAAAACAAGTTATATCAATGCCAATAAATACTTCTGTATATTGCCAGGGCAAATCTCTGAGTCAGCTGCGTTTTTGTTCTACCAACGATTGTACTGATTTCACTCCAGCAGATTAAACCCTGATCTCTTAGTGCAATACATTGGTGCATATTTAACACAGGTAAATTTTGGAGATAGCTTTAATCCAATACAATATTTTGTTTGCTTTTAATTTAATTTATCCAACATGAACATGCAGCAGAAGGTGCTAACCCAATATCCTACAGGAGAATGCTTTTGATAACAGTACCGGAATTATTCCTTTTAATAAAAAGAAATATCGTACAGGTTAGAGAATTTTAAATCGATACTACATATATGGAAATTCAAACCTGGGTCTGCGGGTTATGGCACCCATCGCCTTGATTCCAGGCACCAACTTTATACCCCCCTTGACCATGCACACACATCACCAAAATATGAGTCTACCAAGTTGCTGGTATAGGCATTTGCATATACCTGGAGCTGGATGAAAATGCAGTCACACCTGTGTATAATGACAAATCAGTGAATCATCTGTAAATTACCTTTATGAGCAGGTAGTGTGTAGGTAAATCTGTATAAATGGGACCTTTAACTTCATACACTGGTGGCCCTTATATACAATAACCTATCAGAGAAGCAAGAAACAAATTTAATTGTCTCGTGTCAGACTTGGGTTGTTTGATCAGGAATACTGATTCAATTGGCTGTTGTAAAAAGCAATTTCAGCATCCAATAAAACAAGTTATAATTTTACCATGAGCTTCTATTTGCATTTGTAACTTAATGGGAATATATGTAGACCATTTTACCCTGGTATTGTTAGCTCTACTGATAACAGAGCAGCACAGCTTTTGGGATGGTCTTTTGAACATCAGTACACTTCTTATGAGGTCCAGTTAATCCTAAATGAAATGGCCATACAACCAATGTAGCAACCACACAGTGGCCGTCTTGAAAATCTTGCTGTTGCTACTTCTCCTGAATTAATTGTCCTATCAGCATGAGGTGTTCACTGAAAGACTTCTTATGCTGTCTTGTTGGTCCTGTATGAAAATGGTGCCAATCTGACATTGAATGATATGGCTGCCATGCAACTATCATGAAATTCTGTTATTGCTACTCCTCCTAACTGGAAAGTCATATTGTCATGGGGTTTTCACCAAAACGCATTATGATGCCTGGTTGGTCCCAAGTGAAAATAGTGTCAATGTGGGGTCAACAGTGGCTGTCACAATGTCACAATGGCCATCTCGAAGTCTTGTCTAGTTGTTGAATGGAAAGCTGTTTTCACCAGAAGACGTCTTAGGATGTCTACTTAGTCCTACATGAAAATTGTGCCATTATCTGATTTCTAATATGACTATGGCTTGAACATCTTGTTGTTACTGCTCCTGAATGAATGCTCATATCAGCTTGGGGTTTTCACTAAAAGACGTAATATTTTGCTGAACCTAAATTTGATGGTGCTGATCTGACATTCAGTATGTGGCGGTCTTGAGAATCTTGTTTACACAGTTCCTATCAAAGGGAAAACCATTTAACATGGGGTTTTCATCAGAAGAGTTTGCATGGTCTTGAGTTGGTCCATAACTAAAATGACCAACCATCAATATGGCCCCCATGGTGACCATCTTAAAGTATCGTGATCTCTACTCCTTCCAGATGGCTGGCTATATCTACTGAGTTTTCACCAATAGACTTTTTATGAAACACAGTTAGTCTTCAGTGAAAATTATGCCTTTCATAAAAATATGGCTGCCACAACAACTTTCATAAAAATCTTGTCACTACTCGCTCTGAATGGATGGTCATTTTTTCATGGGTTTTTACCAAAAAGACTTGTAATGATGTCTGCTTTGTTGTAAATTAATATGGTACAAAGATGACATCAAATATGAACTACAGCAGCTAATTAGAAAATCTTGTCATCACTGAGGAATACTAGAGATGGTTTCAACATTTGGCTGTTAGAAAGAAGATAATGTCTTGAATTTCTGAAAATTCTTTTTGCCCAATAGAGCATCAGTCCCTTGGATGGTCTCTTGTCTTTCTGATGTGATCACCGACCATTATTATTAATATTACAGGAGATTACAGCAAGTTTGTTCAGTTTGACATGTCAACGTATTCTTGTACCTGTCTCGATCAAGTCTACATATGATTTCATTAGTGAACCTGTATTGTAATCAGTCATCCGTTAGTGGGGACCATCAATTCTATTTCCACAAGATAACTTTACTGGGAATTGTTTTAACCAGATTTGTTATGCAGTTTTATATTGATTAGACCATAAATGAGTTCAATATTCAGCCTTCTCTGTCATCATTCAGCAGAGGTATGGCCCCGGGTTGTGTATCCTTTCATAAGGCTTCATTTTCTTTGCAAAATGGACAGCTTCAAAAGATGGGTGGGAGGACAGTCTGTGCTTTATAGTGCACCAGATTGGGAACAGAGTAAACTCGGGTCTTACGTCACATAATGAGTCAGCATATTAAGGTGTACCTGGTTAATTTGAAGCCATTTTGTAGAATGTAGACTCCGAACTTCAAGCTTGGAGATGTAGAATAGGTCAGATTTTGCCTTGTGCATACCATAACAACATGGAGTTGTAACAGCGGTTCAAAGGAGATGGAAAAAAAGTCCTATGGTTATATGACTTTTATGACACCAGGTGACATACCAGTAGAAATACATGTACATAAATTTGTCATTTTCAGTACATATTAAGAGAGTAAAGGTGAACAGTCCTTCCTTCATGACAGCAAACAGAAGTTGTGGAAATATGAAAATTTGTCAGTTTCAATACATAATAACAAAGTAAAGATCAGCAGTTCTTCCTTCGTAACGGCAACTGGCAAATGTGGAAATGTAAAGATTTATAAATTTCAGTATATAATAACAAAGTATAGGTAAACAGTCCTTCCTTCGTAATGGCAAATGTGGAAATATATCAATTTCAGTGCATAAAATGAGAATAAGGGTCCTTCTTTTGTCACAGCAAATGGCCAACATAGGGATTATGAAAATTTTACATTTTCAATATTTTGCATAATGAAAGAGTAAGGGTGAACAGTCTTTTCCCAGTGACTGTGACCGGCAAACTGTGGTGCAGGTACCATAACGACATGGAGGCAATCTGTATCTTTTCTTACGCATATCATAACAACATGGAGGCAATCATTTTGCTGCATCTTGTGAAATGTTCCAGCTGAAAAGATATGGGTCTTTGATATTTGCTCTTAGATGCAAAGTATCAATAATCTGAAATAGTATTAATGAATTTGCATTCATTGACTTATAATGTCATGCTAAAGAGACTGCTGTTGCTTTTGAATTTGTCATAAAATTTTGATAATATTTTCATTCTTAAGCCCCGAGTGGCCAAGTGGTCTAAAGTGCTCAGCGTTCCAGATCACTGCCATCTCACCTCTGTCTGCGTGGGTTCGAGTCTCGGACTCGACAAATGTGGATACGTGAGAAAGCCTGCCAGTAGCTTCTCATGGGTTGGTGGTTCTTCCCGGGGTTTTTCAGGGTTCTCCCTCCACCAGTTATACTGGCCGCCATGTATAGCCTATCTTGTGCTGAAAAATGGCGTTAAACCCTACAACAACAACAACAACATTCTTAAGCCATGTGCTTCTTTCAGTACAAGGTCCTTGTGTAAAAATAAAAGCAACTCGTTTCCCTCAGTACATATAGAATTACAGGCATTGGCTGCTTTGCCTACAGCTGGTTCAAGACCAGGTAAGACGATATAAGCTCCTTCATTTGTGATCAAAAGTATTAGTTGCTTTCAATGAACAACAAAACGGCCAGAGAAAGTAATCATTGTTGTGCATTTAGATCATATATCTTCTCACACATCAATGAAACCTAATTAATTCTTTTGGGAAATTTGCTCTACGCACATATAGGATAATTGCAGATGTTAAACATGCATTCAGAAGACAGAGAAGATTCGCCAAAATTTTTGTTCTGTAGTTTGCAAAATCAAGAGGATGTTGGTTCACTGTCTGAACATGTATTTGGTACACCATCTGAGCATGTATTTGGTACAGTCTGAGCTTGTGTTTTGTACAGTGTCTGAACATATATTTAATACACTTCTCAGAATGGCTGAACATGTATTTAGTACACTTGTCTGAACATATATTTAGTACACTTATCAGAACATGTGTTTGGTACACTTCTTTGATTATGTGTTTGGTACACTGTGTGAACATGTGTTTGGTACACTTGTCTGAACATGTGTTTGATACAATATCTGAACATGTGTTTGGTACACCTGTCTGAACATATATTTAGTACACTTGTCAGAACATGTGTTTGGTGCACTTGTTTGATTGTGTGTTTGGTACACTGTGTGAACATGTGTTTGGTACACTTGTGGGAACATGTGTTTGGTACACTTGTCTGAATATGTTTGGTACACTGTCTGAACATGTATTTAGTACACTGAACATGTGTTTGGTACACTTGTCTGAACATGTTTGGTACACTTGTCTGAACATGTATTTGATACACTTGTCTGAACATGTGTTTGATACATTTGTCAGAACATGTGTTTGGTACACTTGTCTGAACATGTTTGGTACACTTGTCTGAACATGTGTTTGGTAAACTTGTTTGAACATGTGTTTGGTAAACTTGTCTAAACATGTTTATTACACTGTCTGAACATATATCTGGTACACTGAACATTTGTTTGGTACACTGTTGTATTTGGTACACTTGTCTGAACATGTGTTTGGTACACTTGTGTTAAAATGTGTTTGGTACACTATCTGAACATGTGTTTTGTACACTGAACATGTGTTTGGTACACTGTCTTAACATGTGTTTGGTACACTATCTTAACATATATATACATTAACTAAGTCTGTAACACCTCCATATTTTCATGTGAATATTAATAAAAAAATTAATTTAGAGTAAAGACTTAATTAAATTTGCAAATGAAAACATGCAATAAAAAATGAATATTAAAACATAAAAATGACAGTATGCAGACACTTTTGGGGAAACTGATATACATAACAGATTAAAAAAAAAGGTTTTTACTAATAATAATAAGAATAATAATAATAATAATAATGAATTTATTTAAAGAAGGTAACACAATTAGCTAAGAACTAATCTACCTTGGGGCCCTCATACAAAGGAATTTATTTATTTTAGCTGCATCTCTGAAGCCACTGGATATATTGGGTTTGGAAGAAGGAAATAGAGTGGGCATTTCTAATTTCAGCTGGAATACTATTCCAGAGCAAAGTTCCAGGGTATTGGAAACTTTTTAAAATAATTCCTTATTTGGTTTGGGAATTTTATACTGTTTGGTAGACATGGATCGCAGGTGGGGAGTATTGCCAGGTAGCCTATATTGGAGTAGTGATTGTAAATATTCAGGAACACTATTATTGGATATCCTGTACATTAATTTGGCTTTTCTCAAACGGATTCGGTCTTTAATAGGTAATATTTTTAACTTACCACCTAAATTTTCCTTGCTTTCTTTCTGGATTGATATTAGCCCAGATGCTCTTTTTTGAAGATGTGCCAGTTTTGCTATGTTTTTATCATTTGAATTACCCCATACTGTATTACAGTAGTCTAAATAGGGTTGTATGTAAGTGTTATAAAATAGTTTTCTATGCCTTTCAGGGAGGAAATGTCTTATCCTACTGAGAAGCCATAAACTTGAATTGACTTTTTTACTGGTATGTTTGGTATGTTCAGTCCATAATGGGTTATTATCTACCAAAACACCAAGTAGTCTGTCATGGCAGACCATTTGCAAATTTTTATCCTTCCATGTAAGACAGTTCATAACACTGAAGATTTGTCCTTTTTTGCCATGTTGAGATAAGTAATATTTTAGTTTTACCAGTATTTACCACCATGAAAATTCCAGATGTTTTGAAAAAGGATTCCTGATATAATGTTTGAGGGTTATAACACGTATAAATAATTGGAAAGTTTAATGAAAAAAAATCTTCCAGAACCACAAGCATGCTTGTGGTCTATTGGTTTTGGCAATGTAATAAGTTGCGGTTAGACCACAAAACAAATATTGCACAGTTTGTGTATGAATGAATAATAATAGGAATTCTTAGTAATGCATGCAAAACTCAAAAATGGGCATTTAAAAAATGTGAAACCCACATTATAATTCTTTCTTAATAAATAATAAGTCAGATAAATTTAGCAGTAGCTGTAATAATAATACAGTTGAAAAGAATTTAAATGGATTTGCAGTTATACATGTATTATAAATTTGGTCATAGTGTATTGAGGGCTTTATATTGAGGTTGTTACACTGTACATGTTATAGAAAAAAACTACATTTCCTGCAGAACCAGAAAATTGTTCCAAGCAAAAAACTTTGTGTGTATTGGCATAATTTTATTAAAGTGTATTTACTGTTGGTTTGAAAGGAAATGTTTTGATATAACAGTATTTTAATCTGTTCTGCATTGATACATCATGTGTGCATGTTATTAACATCAAATGGGGTGAAATTTAATATGGTTTGCTTCCTGTCTACAGTTTCAGGTTTTGAGATAAACAAGTTACAGTGTACATGACTTTCCTACTTTGATAATAAATTGTGTTCCCCTCCCTAAATAGAATTTGGAGAATCTTGTAGTCATATCTGGCAGGAGGGAAATATTTTGGATAGAAAGCAAAGACAGTTTATATTAAAAAAAAAAGGGAAAAACTCGTGGGAGAGTGAAAACTATTTCTGTCGGTCAGCTAGCATTCCCCGCTGTGTGATATTTACTCTGTTCCTCCAGTATAATGCATGGTGTTATGGATACAGTATTAGGAACTGTTTTTGTTACTTCCACTGCCCTTTTGAGAGAAAAGGCAGGATTATTTAAAACTTTCTGTTTGTTTGTTGCCATGCCCATGTGCATATACACGCAGTTGTAAGGTTGCACAACATATTATAAATGGTTCAAAACAGTAAAAACCTTGGGATATAATGGGGGCAGGGGTCAGTGGATGTGCTCTTTTTTAAATTTTGATACTGCCCCAGGGGAAGGCAGAGGGTGATTTTGCATAAATTTAAAACAAAACCCAGTTTATGAGACCAACATGTCTTTGAATTGTTGTATGTAATCAGTAAGCCATTAGTGTCAAGACAGACAAGGACAGGTTAGAATGAATAACCTGTGTTATTTATTAGGAGCATACAGTTTTGGCTTCTTGGTAAGAACTTAGAAACCATAGAGATCCCCACCCTAAATTATAAATGCACTTAATATGTATGATAAGATTAATTCAGATATGCAACAGTCTTTGGACCCTCGTTACCTCCATTGATTTAGCCCCAAGGCCATATCATAAAAACTATTCATTTCAACTCTATATCAATATATACCATTAATGGTAATGGCAGGACAACTTTATAAATGCAATTGACATTGCCTTACATTTGCACATTTGCACATGTTAGGTGTCCCTAACACCTAAGGACTTAGCCCCTGGGTCATAACTTTGACACTCTTGTGATTCCCACCCAGTACATTTATGTATACCTACTTGAAATGGAAAGACAAATTCACATATTTTACCCCACTGGGATTTGATCCATGGTACACAGATTTTGGGTGGTGTTAGGACAAAGCAGATGGGCATGGTGATGTATGTTAAAGTTGATAAATATTGGTCACTTAGAATCAACATTGATTTTTAATGTATTTTACTATGAGTCTGTGTTGCAAGCTTGTAACCAGAAGCAACATTTGAAAATTAGCACCTGCTCACAGGTTAAAAACTGATAATTCTCAGGTATGGTGGTCCTTGTGGTGATTACAAGCATATGATAAGCCAGTATGGAGGATCAGCATATATTCTTAAATATCAGGAACTTTTTTAAGCTGCTGGTGCTTCAGGCCAGATAGAAATGTAGGGAAATTGGGAACACTGGCCAAATATTTTAAAGGTTTTGCAACTTTGTTTGGTTAGAGGTCTGGGGGCTACATACCATTTGGGGTCTAAAACTGAGGCCTCTTTGCAGGTCCAGAGGACAGGGTCCCTGAAACCATTTGAATTTTAAAAATTTAAAGGTGATTTTGGCATCAAAGGGTTGCATTTGCACATGCAACAGGGTGTAAGCACATGTTTCAACACAACAGATCATTGTTGAAGCTGTATGTAACTCAACTGGCTGTAAGGCTAAGTGAGCTTATTGTTTGATCCTTCATATGTCATGTCATCTGTTGTTCATCATATGTTTCCTGTTGTGCACTGTATGTTCACAACGCTGTTTGAATCTATATAAAAAAAAATACTTGATCAATTTGCACTTGATTTCACAGGAAGCATTCTATCAAGTTTGTTCACATGAATGCTGCAATCATTATACATGGATACCGGTACTAAAATTTGAAAAAAATATAAAGAATTTGCTCCTGGTAAGAAAGTTTTTCAAAATTTGTTAAAATGATGCCAGTCTTCCATCCAAGATGGCCATCATTACAGTAAAAAGCACTCAACAGATTTGACATAAAGTATCCTTACACGAAAGTCTTTAAAGTTTATGCAAATAAATATGTTTCACTGTTCTTGCCAAAAATAAAATAAAAAACTTGAACAGCATCTGCAAAAAACTCAAAATAATTCGACTAAATTTGAGGGATTACATCCTAGCTTGGCAGCTTTTAAATTTATACATTTGCAAAATTCACAATCGTAAATGGCCACACAAATTTGAAAGCAGAATAATACTTTAACAGCTTTAAATCAGAAAGCACGCTTCAGAATTTGACAAACATTGATGGAAAACTATCAGCTATAAAGGCTTCTCATTAGTGGACCAACGTAGCTGATATGTTTGTTAAATCTGGATGAAAGATACGGTAAATTGAAAATTCTTAAAATAGTTGTTTTCTTAACATCTGCAATCAGTAACATTGGAAGAAATTTCTGTTTATAGCGTTACGCTCAAAAATGGCAGATTATTCAAAATATTTACAAGTATTTAAACAGCTTCTTCACAAAAACTGCGCAACAGAATTTGGTCAGTCTAGAAATTATCATTGAATAAATGCCATTCTGATTTGTATTTTACTTTCAGATCATTCTCGATGAATGCCAGGATAAACAGCACTGTAAGTTAGTGGCAAGCACTAAAACATTCCAGCAAGACCCCTGCCCAGGAACAGCAAAATATTTGGAAGTGGCATACAAATGTCGACCAAGTAAGTTACCTTCTTTGGAATTGGAGAATAACCAAACTTTAGCATGATGGTGTTTACAGAATAACCAAAAATTAGCATGATGGTGTTTACAAAATAACCAAACATTTGTATGATGGTGGTTACAAAATAACCAAAAATTAGCATGACGGTGTTTACAAAATAAGCCAAAGTCAGAAACCTTGAGGTAGCTTACTGATCTTGAAAGTTAATTTTTACATAGCAAGATGCTTGTTTGATAACGCAGAAATCATAATGTTTCCTCATATCTTCATCATCTGACAGATTGGATTTTAAAATATGACTCAGGTAAGTATAACTGTTGACATATGCAAGAACATGACTGCGAAGAAGTGCAGAGAGTGGAGATGGTAATTTGAAAGAAGTACAGAGAGGAGATGGTAATTTGAAAGAAGTACAGGGAGGAGATTAATTTGAAAGAAGTACAGAGAGGAGATGGTAATTTGAAAGAAGTACTGAGGAGATGGTAATTTGAAAGAAGTACAGAGAGGAGATGGTAATTTGAAAGAAGTACTGAGGAGATGGTAATTTGAAAGAAGTACAGAGAGGAGATGGTAATTTGAAAGAAGTACAGAAGAGATGGTAATTTGAAAGAAGTTGACCGGAAGACTATGCATACTATCATCATTTTTGTGTATTACATATGATACTATTCTCAAATGTGTAATGTTCATATTACATATGATACTATTCTCAAATGTGTAATGTTCACATTACATATACCATTCTCAAATGTGTAATGTTCATATTACATATGATACAATTCTCAATTGTGTAATGTTCACATTACATATGATACCATTCTCAAATGTGTAATGTTCACATTACTTATGATACCATTCTCAAATGTGTAATGTTCACATTACATATACCATTTTCAAATGTGTAATGTTCATATTAGATATGATACCATTCTCAAATGTGTAATGTTCACATTACATATACCATTCGGAAATGTGTGATGTTCACATTACATATACCATTCTCAAATGTGTAATGTTCACATTATGATACCCTTTCTCAAATGTGTAATGTTCACATTTCTCAGATTTGTAATGTTCACCTATCTTTGATAATTTCCTTAAACCTGCAGTAGAAGGACTTGTCAATGATATATCATCAGCAGAGCTAAAATTGTTAAGAAATAACACATTTAGTGTCAGATGTAGCCCCATGTATGTATACATGCATGTATGCATCTCTGTGTGTGTGTGTGTGTGTGTGTGTGTATGTATGTGTATAAATATATATATAGAGAGAGAGAGAGAGAGAGACACACACACACACACACACACACAGCATATGAGCACAATCCTGACTATATCAAACCAAGTAAGTTTGGGCATCCTCTAAAAGGCATCATTAAAACACAAAGTTGGATTGTTACAAAAAAATATAAACCACACTTTTAAAAAAGACCAAGACCACCTCAGTCTCACAGTGGGATACATCCCAAAGTAAAAATGTTGTCTCTGTTAATTGTTTCGTTAGACATGCATAAGGATGTTCTGGGTCTATTATACATTGCCATGTCCATCAAGGAGAATCAAAAGTGGGTCTATGTTAGGGAGGCAGTGTAATATATATGATATGTTCCCCACCTCTTTGGTGCTTTGGTTATCATTATCTAGGAGATGATCGACTATGGTGTTGTTGCCTGGATCAAGCAAACAATTAAATAAAATATTAAATTAAACATGACCCCCCTTATGCAAAATATAAGTTTGATCAATTACGAAAATGAAATGAAACTGAACATGACATTTGAATGATACCCTGTCTCTTAGAAATAGAATTACAAAATTTATTTGAAATGCAGTTAGCCATTCTGTTTTACCGATAAAACAAATTTCATGATGGTTTTGAGTGACTAATCCAACTCATATGCTGGCATGTCAGAATAACCTGGTTGCTAAGTCTTTTCCAAATCACCATTGGTGAGAGGTCAGCATTGCTGTATATCTTTTCTTTCTCTCCCTTTCTCTCTGCCCAACCTCTTTGGGTCGCAATGCATAACTTGGTTGCAGTCTTTTATACATACCCAAGCCCATTGGAGAATCCCCAGGAGCCCATCCACAAGCCCAGTAAAGGGAATCCAGTGTTGGTCTGTTATACATCCTCAAGCTCACAGAGGGGAATCCATTGTGGGTCAGGGCCCAGGTGATTGAGTGGTCTGCTCACTGTTACATATCACTGCCATCTCACCTCTGTCTGTGTGGGTTCGAGTCTCGGGTTCGACCAGTGTGGGTATGTGAAAAAGATTGCCTGTAGCTTCTCACGGGATGGGTAGGTGGTTCATTCCAGGGTTTTCCCCAGTTCTTCCTCCGCCATTTATACTGGCTGTCATGTATAGCCCATCTTGTGCTGAAAAATGGCATTAAACCCTATAACAACAACAACAACCATCTCACCTCTATTCATGTGGATTCAGATATAGGGTGCGACCAAAGTATGTGATAAAACTTGCCACTAGCTTCCAGTTGGTTGGTGGTTCTGCACAGGATTTTCTAGGGTTCTTCCTCCAACATTTATACTGCAGCCATGTATAGCCTATCATGTGCTGAAAAATGGTGTTAAACCCATGTGAAGAATTGGTTGTGTGTTATGGTTGGGGTGGGGTGCTGCCAATATTTTATTTAAACTATTATAGAAGTCCCACCCAGGCTCGATTTTGGTTGGAAGTTAAATTAGTCAAAGACATATGTAAAGCTCCGAGCTCTCAGTCAGTAATGCCGACGGTTAAATGATTAAATATACAGAAAAGGTTGAAATTCAATGAATAACAATTTAATAGTCAAATGATTCAAATTTCCCAAGTATACTCCTTCCACTCGACTCTTTAATAGCCTATTGCGTCACTTGATTAGTAGTATGAGATAGATTTCCACCTGTCTTTGCATTCTACTCATCTGTGGTATTCTTCTCTCCTATTTCTCCCAATTCCTTCTCCTCTTCCTCCTCGACTTCCTCCAAATCCCTTCTCCTCCTCCTCCTCAATTTCTCTATACTCCTCCTCCTCCTTGACTTCTCTATACTCCTTCTCCTCCTCCTCCACTTTCTCCTCCAGACTCCTCTTCTTCCTCCTCCACCTCCTATTCATCTTCTGTCCACCGACTAGACTTTTGTCAACTCCGACTGTTTGGCTAGTCTCACTTCCGTCTCCCCTCTTGGAGACTTGGGACTCAGCTGAACTGGAAGTTCTGTCCCTAAAAAGCTTCCTGTGAAAACACAAGGATGGTACAATATTTTTCCTTAGCCCTCTCATCTCACACTACATCCAGCCTATCATCATATAACAGCTATTAAATTTCTTCAGTCACACATTCATTCACATCGAAATACTCATACATTCTTGTATGGTAAAACAACATCATAATACAGCACAGTATCAGTTACTTCTTATACATACATCAATAAATTGCATCACATCAGTACATATTCCTAATCCCATTATACTCAACAATATCACAATAATCAGATGCATTTCTTTACCTTTACACTCATACCAAGTACACAAATATTCAAATATCCATGCTCTGATATATGCGTACATCTATAGTAACTATATCTTACATACTTCAACCATTTTCCAAATTCACAATTCAAGCATGCATAGATTCTAACATAACACATCAATAAATGTACTGGTTTACTACAAAGTAACCTAACAGAGAATTACAAAATTAATTCTGACCACAAGCTAACAATCTGCATAATTCTCTACGTAAAACTCAAGCCCATTTCTCAAATATGCATGTAAATGAAACATTACAAAGGTAATTCTACATACTAAACGATGCTAGTAATTAAGTATACAGTCTACGAATAATTACAGTTATGATGCCGTAATATTCTGCAAAAATCAAGCAAATAACTTACTGACCTTTTCGAAGCCTTGTCTTTTCTTAGAATCTGCTTCTAAGTTTTACTGCCAAATTATGAGTGGCTTTCTCGGAGTAACTCTATTTGCTTAGTAATCTTCCCAGGAGAAAATAACTTTTTGCTTACAAGTTATGAAAGTTATACTTCGAATCTAAATTGTAATCACACCCTCTATCTCAGTTCCGATTGGATGTCGCTGTGAACTGATCCAATCAAACTTAGTGGACAATGTCCCTCTCGCTGTCTGTCAACGTGGGGACAGATGTGAACACACCCTGCTCCCCCTGCGGGTTTCCTCTGATCTTAGGACTAATCTTTAACACCTAGGTGTGATGACTACAAGCCTTTGTCAAATGACGCAAGCGATCACCTATGCCTATTCAAATTTCCGGTCCTCTGGCGGGTCACGGTAACCTTGCATAAGAGATTAACACTAGCCTGCGTCATTGTTTAGACATCAAACACATGACCATGGTAATTATACCTGGCTTAATAGCTGGGTTTAGCAAACATGACAACCCACAACAACAACAGCAACAGCAGTTATACATCCCCAATTCCATAGGGGAATGCAGTCTGAGTCTGTTATACATCCTTAAACCCATTGAGGGGATTTTCCAGTGTGGGTCTTTATACATATCCAAACCCATAGAGGGGAATCCAGTGTGGCTCTGTTATACATCTCCATGCCCATAGAAGGGAATCCAATGTAGGTCCATTATATATTCCCAAGCTCATAGAGGGGAATCCACAGTTAGTCTAATACACATCCTCAAGTCCATAGAGAGGGGATTCCAATGCATAGAACACAGTAGAACCTATGTAAAATCTAAAAGAAAATTGGGGGCTTAGAAATGGGAGATCATGACATGTCAGATTATACTTTAGACTTTCAGGGGGAAAGAAATAGGCAGATGTGTAAAGGATTAATATTTACCTAAATTACAGTAATTTATTATGTCATGAATTAAAATTTATTATATCCAGGTGATAAATTAGAGCAATTTACTGTGTCATCAATTAAAATTTATTATATTGGGGCGGTAAATTGGATTAATTTTCCATGTCATCATCTAGCTTTAGACCAATATTTTTGTTAAAATAATTCCATTGAACCTATTCATAAATTTATTGATAATAAAAACAACTTTATTAAAACTTCAGAAAACAACCTTGAAATAGCATTCATTTCTATAAGTCATAAAAGCATGAAATACAATGTCCCTTTCTCTGTTTTTTTTTTTTTTTTTTTCTTTTCTTGGAAAAAACCATTTGGGTAGTGTGTAGCCTATTTCTTGGAAAACCCGTTTTGTTTGGATAGTCTGTAGCACACTTCTTCATCTGGAAAGATAATTTCACATCTGTCAGATCTGCCATTGGATTCTTCCAGCCATCTCCCCACAGGTACATGTTACAAAATGCAAGTAGGTGGGAGGTAAGTTGTTGACATACTGATGCCTGATGGCTGCTTATTCAGATTTCAACAAGTAAAATTGGATGAGGTTTGAAAAGTATGTAGCTTGGGGAAAGGTAAGATTTATTACCTCCTGGAGGTAGCAACTACTACCACATATACTTGCTTATAAGTCGGATTCATCTGCAGGCAATATAGATCCTGATGCACCTGTACATTAGGGTCTATGCTGATGCACCTGTACATTAGGGTCTGTGCTGATGCACCTGTACATTAGGGTCTATGCTGATGCACCTGTACATTAGGGTCTATGCTGATGCACCTGTACATTAGGGTCTGTGCTGATGCACCTGTACATTAGGGTCTATGCTGATGGACCTGTACATTAAGGTCTAGACCCAGACCCAGAGATGATCCAGGGCGTGCAGTTGTGCTATTCAAGCAAAATTTGTACAAATTTGCACACTTGGAAAGCAGTGATGCGTAAGAACTCTTGCAAATTAATTAAAGTTGCACATATAAAACTGTACACAGGGGGGCAGTATCCAAATGTTATTTCTGTTATGATAAATTAAAAAATAAGAATAAAAAATAATTAATTAAAAACTAACGATATTTTTTATCACCATGCCTCTTCTATTCCAAAGTCTGCAGATGTATGTTAATACAAAAAAGTATAGTTGGAAATCCCACTGATTATTTATAACCAGATCAAGTGTGACCTAGAGGGGTTCTGCGTTTGATACCCTTTCCTTTCATATGTGCATACTCAAACACAGGACCATTTTCAGATAGTAAAATCAACTTTGGTGGGAGGTAAAATTGTTGATTATTTTCAGTGTTCGGGAATGTGGAATGTGGACATTAAATCAGTGGTGGCAAGAATGTGGAAAATGAAGAGGTCACAGAAAAGGAGAATGAAGAAAATAGTGGAGTTTCTCATGAAACAGAGGACTATTTCAACAGCAAGTCAAATGTTTGGTTAGATGTACTGCCAAAAGGAAAACAAAATGTGCAGCAGAGTTTCAGAATTCTTGGTATAAGTAATTAGAACGTCTGACTTGGATATGGGGGTGGGGGTCTTGGGTTCGAGCCCCTGCCAGGTCATACAAAACACATCAAAATTGTAGTAGCAGGTGTTCACCTTTAAGAGCTTGGTCTGGTTGGCCTGGTGTCAGGATAATGTGATTGGGTGGGACATGATGCTACATGTCTGCAGCATGATGTACCATTGCTAGACATCACTATAAATTGCCACACTGCAGACATCATAGTGATATGACTGCAATTTTTTAAAATCTACATTAAAAACCCAAGACACACACACACTCTCTGAATTCCTGGTTGTCAGTGTACAAATGCTTACATCACAACTTCAAGACAGGAGGTATGTCTGATATTTGTGGGGAAAAGGAACCCCTTGGAAATCTGCCCTTTGGATTTTTAGAATGTGAGCTCTTACATCAAATGCTGAGTCACATGGTCATATGCAGGTTTGAAAGGTACTCAAGTCTGGCTTTGAAGCTGCTGCCTCCAGTGTTTTAAAGAAAGAGTGAAGATTTTGACTTGATAGAGCCCTTACAGAATGGAGCAGGAATAAAGAGAGACTGAGACTTAAGTGTTGGGTAAATAAAATGAACTATGTTTCCTCCACTTCCATTTTTTTCCTACTTCCCCCATCTTTTGGTGACAAGGGCAGAAATGCCCCCTTATGATAAAATCCTGGGAGCATCTCTGCAAATCTGTTGTCATATGATACAGTGGCAGATCTGGGTCTGTGCAGTTTGCAGTTCATTCTAGTAAGAATTCTCATCATTAAGTTGGTACAGTCATTCTGTTGTTAGCATATGAATTAATATTGGCATTAGCATTATGTTGTTATTTTTTTCATTCATAAATTTGCTCATTTTCAGCACAGAATGGTATTTGTTTTCACACCCACATGATTTACATTATAAAATACATCTTTGAGTTGTGTAATATATCAGGCAGACAAGCTTTGTCACAGGACTGAAGTTTTGACTGACATTAAAGTGCCCAAATTTGACATGGGAGTTTTTGCTAAGAAACTGTACTCATCAAACCTGATGGAATAATTGATGTAATCAAAGCTGGTATTTGACCTAATCTTACACATTTGATGCACATTGCAACAGGTGTGAAATTGCCTTGGGGCCCTGTAAACAATATTGTGTAACCTCTTTGAGGGAATTGTCCTTGCCTGCCATAACTGTTTGATTTTATGGGTAAAGGTTTATTTTAATTTTATGGGTAAAGAGGGATTCCCACAATTAAAAAAAAATCAGATCTCTGATATATTTATATATTAAGTACAAAAAATTTGCAAGCCATGGTCTGGCATTGGCACATTTAGTTTTGATCAGTACCACATATCCTCATACAAACAATCCCCACAGACTCCCCCTAACCTTCCTATCCCTGTGTCATACTCTGAAAGTTAACTCAAATATATCTTCATTATTTTGTTGTTGTAGTTGTTTTTGTTGATAAGGTGTATGCTGAATACTGCCCTTGAATTGGCCACCACTTAGCCTTTATTCCTGTAAGGGGTGGGGATCAAACCAGGAATTGTACAGGTGTAAAGTATTATTCTTACACTTCTCAACCCTGCATTTGCCAAAACACACACACACACACACACACACACACACACTTAAAAATATATGATACATTCAACTGGGTTCCATAAACGGGTCTTCTGGCACTGAAGGAGTGGAAACACTTTTTCTTGACTGTGAACCAGCACAAGAGATCTGGACTATATCAAATTATATAACTGAGATAGAATCTAATTTGAGCCGCTTCAGGGATATAATCATTGGATCAGTTGGTACAGGTTGATAAAGGGCAATACTCACTCATACATTTTGTGTACATTGCTAATCAAATGGTGTAGTACTCTGGAGAGAAGATGCAGGTGTTATTACAAAATTAGAAAGTACACCAGAACAAACAAGTTTAGGTTATTTTTCAGCAGGTTGCTCCACTTCTAAACAGTATCTCTTTATTATAACTCTGGTGATAGCTTTAATAAGATAGTATGGCTTCATAGTACATGTTGTACAGTTTTCACAAAAAGTGAATTTTGTATTAAATTCCCTACAGAATAGAGGTGTCTCTGGTAATTATAACAAGTTTGCATTGATCAAATAGGGGAGGATAGGAGCATACAGTTTATACTCACTTGAAAGTTGAATCCATCTGCAAATTGCATAGACCCTGATCAGACACGCATGTGTTGGCAGATCTGGTTCTGTGAAGTTTCTTAGGAATATTTAGTAGAACAAAGAATATAGACCCTGATCTGCCACCACACCATGCACCAACAGATCAGGGTCTGTTGTTTGCAGGTGGACCCAACTTAAAATTGAGAATATATGGCTCATCACATTAGGATACTGTTCAAAAACTTTCTTGTTGTGATTAACATCTCTGTGTTGTTTTCCAAAGTAACAAACTGAAATCATGGAGCCCTGTTCCTCCCTGCTATGACGTCCACTATTCTGTTAAACATGTAACCCTGTTATTCCTGCTATGACCTCCACTATTCTGTAAAACATGGAGCCCTGTTGCTCCCTGCTAGGACCTCCACTATTCTGTTAAGCGTGTAGCCCTGTTATTCCCTGTTATGACATCTGCTATTCCATAAAACATGTAGCCCTGTTACTCCCTGCTGTGACCTCCACTATTCTGTTAAACATGTTGCCCTGTTATTCCCTGCTATGACCTCCACTATTTCATAAAGCACGTTGCCGAGTTATTCCCAGCTGTGACCTCCACTATTCTCTAAAACATGTAGCCTTGTTATTCCCTGCTATGACCTCCACTATTCTGTTAAACATGTAGCCCTGTTATTCCCTGCTATGATCTCCACTATTCCATATAACATGTAGCCATATTATTCCCTGCTATGACCTCCACTATTTTGTAAAATATTTAGCCCTGTTATTCCTTGCTATAATCTCCACTATTCTGTTAAACATGTTGCCTTGTTATTCCCTGCTATGAGATCCACTATTCCATATAACATGTAGCCATATTATTCCCTGCTATGACCTCCACTATTTTGTAAAACATGTAGCACTGTTATTCCCTGTTATGATCTCCACTATTCAGTTAAATATGTAGCCTGTTATTCCCTGCTGTGACCTCCACTATTCCATAAAGCATGTAGCGCTGTTATTCCCTGCTATGACCTCCACCATTGTGTAAAACATCTAGCACTGTTATTCCCTGCTATGATCTCCACTATTCTGTTAAACATGTAGCCTGTTATTCCCTGCTATGACCTCCACTATTGTGTAAAACATGTAGCCCTGTTATTCCCCATTGTGACCTCTATTCTGTAGCCTCATAGGTTGATACTTATGGTAAGGACTGCTCCAGGAGTCAGTGTGAGTTAGGTGCTAAATTTGACTTTTCATGCTATCAAGAATGTACATGGTTATAGTGTGGGGATCTTGAGAGTTTTCAAGGTTTGACCAAACCCCAGGAGCCCCTAAGCCCTAAGGACTGACTCATGGACTAGTGAACGTTTCGTTTATATATTTGTCTTTCCATGCCCACTTAAGTATATATATGGCTACCGAATGTGGATCTTAATAGTTACCATGTTATGATCCAAAATAAAGTCCTTTGGGATATAGGATATTGGTTCAGTCATTTGGTGAACAAGTTTTGTCTTTTCATGCCCAGTAAGTATATATTTAGTCAATAGTTTTGAGGTTATGACCCATAGGCAAAGTTCTTAGGGGTATGGAAAGATCCTGCATGCATCTCTCAGAAGCCCCAGTCTAATAGATGTTGACACTTGGATCCCAGTCTAATAAATGCTGACACTTGCATCGCAGTCTAGTAAATGTCGACACTTGAGTCCCAGTCTGATACATGTTGAATATCACAATATCCTAGCACTTCTTGACTAAGTTCTGAGAGGTCATAATACTTTGTCATCTATTTTGTTTTGTGTTTAGTTAGCTGCATTTTCACATTTTGTGCTCTGCCATGTTACCTATTTATCTCTGTTGTATGAATGGTTCATTTACCACCATAGCTAAAGTAGGTCAGTGTTTCCTACCTTGCACACTTTAGTAATTAAGTTTTTCTCTCAGGGTTCTTTCCTGCCACTTTCTCATGAGGTGCTGTAATAAAATTTTATAAGGATATGACAATAAGAGGAACCATACCACATAGTCAAATTTGATTACTATAACCAGGTGTTCTTGCCTTGGTGACTATGAAGTACATGAGTTTGTATTCCATCACTGATTTATATAGTCCCATAGCTTGATGACTGTGAAGTACCTGATTGTTTATTCCAATACTGATTTATACAGTTCCATGACTTGGTGACTATTAACTACACAATTTTGTATTCCAGCACTGATTTATATAGTCACATGATTTGATATGTAGATGTCATCAGAGTAAATCACTGCCAAGTTCTAGATCAGCAATGTATTTATGTCAATAATTGACTTAAAAGGGGAGTACACAAAGTGGTTTTAATTTAAGCATTTGATAGCATATTTCTTTGCTAGTCAGTGTGTCATCTTGGTACATCAAATCAGTATGAACTATGCTAATAGTACAAGTTCTGGATAGTCTGTACACTTATCAAATGACAGTTCTTAATCACCACAAGAACAATCAACAAAAAAACCCAACTGCACCCTGAGTTACCATATACCTGCTTGTAATAGTAATTGAAACTGCAGACAGCAGACCCAGTATTGGGTCTTTGCAGTTTGTTAGGATTAGTCAGTAGAATAAACAACATAGACTGTGATCTGCTGGCACATTATGTGATGGCAGATCAGGGTCTGTGTTGTTAGCAGTTGGACCCAACTGATAATGGAGTATATCAAGAAGTCATGATTATTAACTGTTTCATTAAGACTTAAAGGGGGCCCCCACATTGCCGAGTAGTCTAAAGCACTCACCTGTACCAATCACTGCCATCTCACCTCTGTCTGCATAGATTCAAGTCTTGGGCTCAGCCAATGTTGGTATGTGAGAAAGCTGCCAGTAGCTTCCTGTAGGTCAGTGGTTCTTGCCAGGGTTTTCCTGGGTTCTTCCTGCACCAGGTATACTGACCACCATATATAGCCTATCCCATGCTGAGGATTGGTGTTAAATCCCAAAACAACATTCTTAAAGGCATGATAAATGTCCCGATGGCTAAAACTCAGCCTGATATCATAAGTTGTGATTCACAGCTTTAACAAAATATTCTTTTGACATTTTAGAAAAAAACAACAAAAAACATTTAGTTTGAATGAGGGATTAAACACACAGTCCAGTGGCGTCATTAGGGTTGGTGTCACCCAGTGTGGTAAGTCATGGTGTCACCCCCATGGACCTCCTTCCTGCACAAAAATTCACAAATTTTATTGACAGTCATGTGCAGTAACTCATGGTGTCACCCCCATGGACCCCCTTCCTGCACAGAAATTCAAAACTTTTATAAACAGTCATGTGCGGTAACTCATGATGTCACCCTATGGACCTCCTTCCTGCACAAAAATTCAAAAATTTTATGGACAGTCATTTTGGTGGTGTCACCCGGTGCAGTCCACACACCCCTAGTGATGCCACTGACACAGTCGTTAGTCTTACCAACAGCTGAGCTGTGTCATTGAGACCTATTTTTCATTTTTCTTGACATGAACTGATCTTGTTTATATAGAGAGAGGATTTTATTGTTTTGCTCATTGTCTTGTATACATTTAAGTGTAGCATTCCACTTGCAACATTTTATATATTGTATTTTTTACTGTATCAAGTCTTTACTATTCCATGGTATATTCTAATCTCATAGTCTTTTGCCACAAGTAACACAAGGTTACTGAGGACAATTTTTAAGAGTTCATTTTGATATTGTATTCCCCCATTGCAAAGGATATCCTCATTATTCTTTTCCATCTGTCCTAAATTTGCATACTAAATATACATGACATAATGGAATTTCATGTTTCAGTACAATTTAGCCAGCCAAAGATCATCAATCCACTTTGTTCCACATCAACCCATGGCATGTTTTGTTAGCTGTAATAGTGTTTTAAACAAGTGCTTTTTTGCAGAGTGACGAGTTCCTGCTCATAGCAAGAAAAATCAATTAACCAATGAGAGATCTTGTTTTATGACCTATTACATATTCATTGAGGCAATTTCCATAATGTCCACAGGCACTGATTTGGAATTAAAATTTGCTTAGAATGTTTAATTGGGAGAGACTTTTATGTGTCACATACCACTGTTAATGCAGACCGCTTTGATTATTCCTCACAATTTCCCAGTTTAAATATAACAAGTGATCTGATTGGACCAATTTCTTTAATCTGAATCTAATCAGATAGTGAAGCAATAGATACCATTTCAGCTACCCAAATATGCCATGACTAGATATGAAATGAAGTGGATCAATGACCTTTGGCTAGCAAAGATGCTTCATGTACATGTAGATGACTGATGAATTCTGAATGCTGCCATTTAAGGATGTTTTTCTCAATCTTTCTGCACTCTTTGGGCTTCAACTTTTTTTTCTCAGCCTGTCTATAGTCCTCTTTGAACTTAATTTGTTTTGGGTAGAAGCCTTGTTCATAATTACATGTATACAGAAACCACTTTTCTTTGGCATATTTAAATCTTGTGTCCATATGTACATGACCTGTTCAATTTTTGTGCTGTTTTAATGATGTTTGTAAATTTTATAAATTTCTCAGCACTTTTGGGGATTTCTATTTTGCTGAGATGCATTGAGGGCATGCACAAGTATAAAGCTAGTTTCCCCGAGGGATAAATTCTCCTGTAAAGTAGTTATATTTGTTGATATTTGACATGAACATCCAGATGGAAATAATTACCACAATGAATCACCTGAGTTGGCTTTCTTGGGATAGGCACTGAACTCCCATTTACCATATTGTTATAGTCAGTAATGTGTTAAAAGTGCCATTAAACAAACAAACAAAAAAAACAAAAAACTGTTGGATGTAAATATAAAATTCTCAAACATGTGAATGTTGGACAAATTCATTTGTCATTTGGCTCTTGCAGAACAAGATGTCATTTTGAAGTTCCATCTCACTTTTGACTACCAGTTTTCCACCTGATTATTTTGCTTGTCCTAAATAAATACAAAAGTTGCAGTTATGTCCTGTTTTTTGCATAACTCTAAATGCTATATAGTAACAAGTATTGAAAAATAACTCTAAATACTATATAATGACAAGTATTGAAAAACAACTCTAAATGCTTTATAGTGACAAGGTTTTGAAAAATAATTGTGTTGGAGACCTTCAGTTTATTGAAGCATGTAATTATATATGCAACACACACACACACACACACACACACACACACACACACACACACACATACACACACAGGCTCTGGGTGGTCAAGTTCTTCCTCCACCAATTATACTGATTACTGTGTATAGCCTATCATGCACTGAAATATGGCATTAGACCCAAAACAAAAACAAAATAGCTTCCTGGAAGTGAAGCTGGAAGCTGTAAAGGAGAATCTCTTGGCTTTTATTCAACACTGCTGCTCAAACTTTACTCCCTGGTATAAAACTGATTTGAATGGTGTCAAGGAAGTACTTTATTTTTCAAAGTACTAGATGCTATGTATATATTTATTATACACCAAAGTGTCAACAGTGTAGGACCAGACGTCTGTCACAAAATGTCCTGACACTGTTCATTCTACTTCTTATATAAATTTAAGAGTTAAACCAGATCTGCTGGGGCCATATGCAAAGACGGGTCTGGATCTAGGTTTATTGGGTGTGTACTGTTGATAAATATGGGATGGAATAAAAGTAAATCACTTGATGATTGCCATAATCGTGCTTTCATTTTCAAATTGCTAGGTTCAGGAGTGCATTATATTTGAGAGTGCCACTCCTTTGTAACTTTTTGCTGATTGAAAAGCAAATACTGGCCTTCAGAAGTGTAAGAGTTATCATCAGATTTGAAATTTGATAGTGTAGCTGCCGGTGCAGATAACATTGGATGAAATAGGTGTAGGTTTCTGCACCAGGATGTTAATTGTATATTTACCTTAAATGTGAACAAAAAAAAAGAAAGAAAAGAAAACAGGTTTTGAAGTAAACTTGAGCCTTTTTGTTTTGGATGATAACTACATAAAGTGGAGAACTGCCTATAAAAATTACAGAGTAAGATTGACCTTGATATTACCAGTAACTGATAGAGTTTTAATACCTGGCTCTTTCTCTATGTGTGTGGGGTGGGGTGGGGTGGGGTTTTACAGAAGAAGCATGGTGACCTTGATCTTACCTGTAACTGATAGTTTTAATACCTGGCTTTGTGTTTGTGTGTGTAATTTACATTAAGAAGCATGGGGGTTTGCAATGGCAAATAATGTAGTTGCGTCATTTTTGTTATTATTGTTTAGTGATTCTGCCAGTCTCTGTGCATTTGTTGTTTATGCACAATTTTTATCCAGATACTTTGAAGTATCGTGATAATGTGATATAAACCCACATGTGTACATACAGACCCACTTGTGTATATTCCATTGGGATGTACAGGCATACATATGTATGTAGGTTTATTGTATAATTCTTGAACTCCATCACTATGATTAAAGTGAGACATGTGAAACTTGATTATTTGATTTGAATTTTGATCTGATCCATGACGGTTGGGCGGACCATTTGTTCCATATATATGAAATATGGTTTGTGTGATAAGTGATCCATATGTCAACATATCAGACTGGGACCCCTTGGAAAATTCTCAAGATTCATTATCAAGACTGGATTTAGAACTAAAATTCAAGCAAGCAACTTATAGCATCATTTTCTTAAAATAGAATCAATGATCTTGGACAAAAATTAGCTATGTAATATGTTGCTTACACTTGAATATTACAGTCTACAATCATGGACAAAAATTAAACACACAATATAGATATTTATGATGCTAAGTATGGAAAGACAAATGTACATTGTTATGACTTTAAGGTCTTAAATTAAGTAACAGAAAGAAGTGAAATCAACAATTTAAGTAAACTCAACAGACAGTTTATTTACAAGGTGAATATTTAAAAGACAAAGTATGGTGAATTAAATCCCAAATGATCATAAATGCCCCAAAATATAGAATGTTCCAAGTGAATTCCAAGTCTTGAATGTACTGATGTACTACAGCGATTCAGCCCAGAATGTTTTTGAATGAGTTCACAAAATTTCCAAAATAATGTGTTAATCTAAGGTCAATGAGCACTGAGTAATAACAATGAATAATTTAAATAAAAAATAAATCCTTTTGAATCACAGCACAATTGTAAAGGATTCCCCAATGACTGACCAAAACAGGAATGAATTATTTTGTTTATCAACTCCCTATTTATACATATTTTCACTTGACCTAGATGTGAGTCATTCTAATGGAAAATTTTAAGCAAGTCAGTTTCTGTAATATTCTAAGCTCATAAGCTCATAAACAACATATTTGTAACCTACAGTCATAGAACCAAAATTAAGCATGTAAACATCCTGTTTACATCATCTAAGTTACAGTCATAGACAAAAGTTAAACACACAATTTAAATATACATATCATCATACCTAACTGATATTTGCTCCTGATACAGTGCTTGTCCTCAGGGAACTACCCAAGAGACTTACTTTGGAGTGTGGGTTAACACTTTGGAGTTGGGGTTAAAAATCTAAATGGATCTACCCAAGTGGCTTACACTTTGGAATGGGGGTTAAAAATCCTCAGGTATCTACCCAATGGGCTTATACTCTGGAGTGTGGATTAAAAATCCTCAGGGATCTACCCAAGGGGCGTACACTTTGGAATGTGGGTTAAAAATCCTCATGGATATATCCAATTGGCTTACACTTTGGAGTGTGGATTAAAACTCCTCAGGGATCTACCCAAGTGGCTTACACTTTGGAGTGTGGTTAAAAATCCTCATGGATATACCCAAGTGGCTTACACTTTGGAATGTGGATTAAAAATCCTTAGGGATATATCCAAGGGGCTTACACTTTGGAGTGTGGGTTAAAAATCCTCAGGGATCTACCCAGGTGGCTTACACTTAGGAGTGTGGGTTAAAAATCCTCAGGGATCTACCCAAGAGGCTCAGCATTTGTAGTGAGAATTAAAACAAGGAAACACAGAATTCTAGTTTTATCTTGCAGTATCCTCACACATTTTAAATGTAGAAACTTAAGATATTTGAATATGATCAGGATGGTTTGCACTTGTACTATGTTTTGCAACTCATAACTTGGAAACTAAGTTACATAATGAATGAAAACAGAGTTGTGCTGAAAACCCCTGGTTGTACCCCATGCAGACAAAGTTTTGGGGTATACCAGAGTCAGCTTGTCTGTACATCTCACTTTGCTTACTTAATATTTCCAGAACCTTTTCAGATGTCTTCATGAAACTTGATATGCCTTTGCATCATGACTAAACACTGTTCTGTTAAAATGCAGTTTATCTGTTCTGCATTTTCCCCATTTTTATTACAATTTGTATCATTCTCAGTCAATCACACTTTTCTCTGGTTAATACCTCCTGAACCATATGGTGGTATCTTCCTGAAACTTGGTATGCACTTGTATTTTCCTGAAACATGGTATGCACTTGTATCTTCCTGAAACATTGTCTGCATTTGTATCTCCCTGGAACTTGGTATGCATTTGTATCTCCTGGAACTTGGTATGCATTTGTATCTCCTGGAACTTGGTATGCATTTGTATCTTCCTGAATGATGGTATGCATTTGTATCTTCCTGCAACATTGTATGTATTTGTATCTTCCTGAAATATGGTATGCATTTGTATCTTCCTGAATCATTTTATATATTTGTATCTTCCTGAAACATTTTATGTATTTGTATCTTCCTGAAACATGGTATGCATTTGTATCTTCCTGAAACATGGTATATATTTGTATCTTCCTGAATCATTTTATGTATTTGTATCTTCCTGAAATATTGTATGCATTTGTCATCCTGAAACATTGTATGAAATTGTATTTTCCTGAAAGATGGTATGCATTTGTATCTTCCTGAAACATGGTATGCATTTGTAACTTCCTGAATCACTTTATGTATTTGTATCTTCCTGAAACATGGTATACATTTGTATCTTCCTGAAAGATGGTATGTATTTGTATCTTCCTGAAATATGGTATGCATTTGTAAATTCCTGAAACATGGTATGCATTTGTATCTTCATAAATCATTTTATGTATTTGTATCTTCCTGATACATTTTATGTATTTGTATCTTCCTGAAACATTGTATGTATTTGTATCTTCCTGAAATATGGTATGCATTTGTAAATTCCTGAAACATTGTATGTATTTGTTTCTTCCTGAAACATGGTATGCATTTGTATCTTTCTGAATCATTTTATATATTTGTATCTTCCTGAAACATTGTATGTATTTGTATCTTCCTGAAACATGGTATGCATTTGTATCTTCCTGAAACATGGTATATATTTGTATCTTCCTGAATCATTTTATGTATTTGTATCTTCCTGAAATATTGTATGCATTTGTCATCCTGAAACATTGTATGAAATTGTATTTTCCTGAAAGATGGTATGCATTTGTATCTTCCTGAAACATGGTATGCATTTGTAACTTCCTGAATCACTTTATATATTTGTATCTTCCTGAAACATGGTATGCATTTGTATCTTCCTGAATGATGGTATGTATTTGTATCTTCCTGAAATATGGTATGCATTTGTAAATTCCTGAAAAATGGTATGCATTTGTATCTTCATAAATCATTTTATGTATTTGTATCTTCCTGAAACATTTTATGTATTTGTATCTTCCTGAAACATTGTATGTATTTGTATCTTCCTGAAACATGGTATATATTTGTATCTTCCTGAATCATTTTATGTATTTGTATCTTCCTGAAACATGGTATGCATTTGTATCATCCTGAAACATTGTATGTATTTGTATCTTCCTGATACATGGTATGCATTTTTAGTATCATCCTGAAACATTGTGTGCATTTGTATCTTCCTGATACATGGTATGCATTTTTTTTTATCATCCTGAAACATTGTAAGCATTTGTATCTTCATGAAACATTGTATTTGCATCATGGAAATCATTCGTGACCTGTGTACAGTTTTTATCAGTTTAATACTTTTAGAGTTTCAGTACCAATAGTGTTCCTCCATCAATATGGCACACTCTTCTTTAGCTGACATCTCCAGAACCATGATATTTTCTTGAAACTTGGTATGCATTTATATCATGACTTTATAATTATCGCCAATTTGAGATTAGTACTTTAAGAGAACGTTTCTTGGTATTAATTAAGTTTTGATCATGTGTGATCATTGACTGCATCATTATCCTTGTAGATTGTGTAACCTGTTAGAAATTGTACAATTTTTTAGCATTGTACAGTTTGAAGGCAATTTCGTTTACAACTTTATGCTCACTTATAAATAAAGTCCAGCTGCCAACTGCACAGATCCAGAACTGACATTGCATAATGCACTGGCAAATCTGAGTCAGTGTAGTTTATTAGACAATGTCAACCCTAATCTACAAGCATGTCATGTGACAGGTTTATGTTGTTGCAGTAGGACCTGACTTTTAAGCAAGTATATAGTGATATATTAATGCACATTGTACAGTTTTAACTTTGCATCATTTCAGATGAATTTATGAGCAAGACTGTCTGTGAGGGAGAACAGTTGAAGCTCTCATGTAACAAGCTAACACGGATTGTTATCTATTCTGCACTTTTTGGTAGAACGCCGGGTGGGATCTTGGAATGTCCTCTGACCAGGGTAGACGGTTCTGCCACTAACAGAACAAGTTAGTATATTTCAGTTTTAAATGAACAGATGTACAGAACTTTTTCTTTATTTATTTTTTATATTTATTTTTTTTTTGCCTTTACTAAAATCTTAGTCACGATTCATTGCTTTCTCACTGGCCCCTTTAGGTGATGATGGCATACAATTGAAACTATTATTGTGTTGCCAGTACATGTGCAAGGAGATATACAGTAAAATCCGTTATGAGAGACCGCCCCTTCTGCCAACAAAAAGTGGTCTCTCAAGACAGGTGGTCTTTCATAGCAGGTTTGTACAAAAATACGTTTCCAAGGTCCAGTTTCAGAACAATTTCAAGAAAAATAACCACAATCACTGTACATATATTCTATTCTTTATTAGTAGTTGTTGCTAAAATATTGTATGCATTCATCTAAAAACAAAATTATATTGTAATAAAGATATACTTCTATCATTAAACATGAAATCACATTTACATTTGAAGATCACATATTTTAGCATATGAAATTGTTTCTGAATTACTCGTTTTCCTTTATAACAACCTAAATTTGTTTTACCAACGTTTAAACTGCTTTTTTGCGAGTGGTCTGCACTTTTTCACTTCTTTCAGTTACAATAATTAATTTCTCCAGCATTAAAATTTGTCTCTTTTTAGTTGGAGGTTCGTCCATTGTTATTAAAATTCTAGGTGTTAAAATTATTAGTGCTCATTTGTAATATCGAACGTAAAGACAGTGGCTGTGGGAAAGTATGAAAAATCTATACATGTGCATTGCATATCTAACAATTAAAAAAAAAAAAAAAAAAAACCCCAAACAATTATCTCATCCAGAAACAGGACCATTTACTCAGTGACAAAAGTCAACGGCTTCATTAAAAGATGACATACAGGGATTAACTCTGTAAGCAAAGTGTGTAACCCGGTCGCAGCAACTTGAATAGACGACAGCTTTGTGACTGGGATGCCATCACTTGACATGGGGGGTGTGTGAACAAACATGACAAGTCTTGAGCACTATCAATCGAATCCCGCAAATGATTCTCTCTTGCTGGTTTAATAGACAATGACCTTATTCACCCCTGGCAATACTGATTAACTCGAGACAAACAATATACGCGGCCACTTTGTCAACTTTGGCACTTCAGCGGCATTTCATGACATGTACATTAGCCTGGTTTACGGACTGTAGCATCTATCACCGGTAGCAACAATCCTTTTTTTTTAATATTCCTTTTATGTTTGTTTTTGATCAGAACAATCTATACTAATCAAGCGGTCGTTGTAATAATTGATTACATAAAGGTCACTGGTGTCTGTCTGTTCTCGCGATACAGTCGTCATAGGGATGCCAGGTCCTACAATGGCAGGCCATAGAACACAATTAATTTTACTATATATATTCTCTACATTTGTTTCTCAGTACTGAACTTTTCACTGTGTGACAATCAATACAAATCATATGTTAATCTAAAATACCTTCAAAGATGACTTTACGGTGAAGTTCTTGTCAAGGGTTGACCTGCATTTTTTTGAGAGGCTGAATTGTAAACAAAACACCATGCAATGGAACACAGATTTCACTTCCGGATCATCACCAAGGCCTTATTACTCACTGTGCACTGTCGCCGAAATACACACAGACAACCACACCATAAGCTCATATTCTAAAGAATAAACAATTGCCTTTAAATCCTTACCAAGAATGCCTAAATCTAACTCTTGTATCACCACAAAACGGAGACAGGAAAAAATGATCTAAAAATAGACTGGGACTACATTCGTGGGTACTGAACTGGAACTATTAATTGTGACCTGAGGCCTGAAAGGCCCAATTTGTATGGCCAATTTTAGTCAAACTTTTATATTTGCATGCCACACTTATTTCAACTTTAAACATGAAGTCTTTTGGAATTTCCTTGCAAACAAGACATGTGACAGCTGTCAGAAAGTGTGTAGTGGTGGTGTTCCACAGGGTGCAAGTTGTGGTCCAAGTGTTCTTGAGAAACCAAAACTAAATTTGCTATATCTTCCTTAATTATAGGAATTTTTCAATGCAGTAAAAACCTAATTGTAATACATGATAAGGCCTGTCTGAAAATATGTTTGAAGTTAAAAAATATTGATATATTAAATTTTAATGGAAATTTAAATAAACATTTAAATTTTAAAAACAAATTTTTTTTAAAAAATTAAATTTTCATACAAGTTATAACATTCAGTTTGACAAATTTAAGGCAGCAAAGTTGATTAATGAATGGTATTTAAAACAAATGGTAGTTTGGGTCTGTACAACTGATAACATTTTTCCCAGGGGTACTGAAGCATGATAGCTCACAGTGATTTTGGCAGCAAATTGCAATATGCCTATCCAGATGCATATAGGTGGACACACTAAAGAAACAATGACAGGTGCTATGTTCCACATTTATTGTGTCAGGTACTTGGGCAGTTGTTTGTATAATTAATAGTGCACTCAAATTTAAAGTTTTGATGGGACCACTACCATGTTTTATAGCAAAAATGCATTCCATTTTAATGTCGATAACTACAAAAGTCAACTATGTGATAGGAAAATACAGTTTCAGGGAGGTTCCACCTTACTGAACAATGGTGCGAATCTCTCTCATGAAGATCTAAGCCATGTCTTTGAGGTACCGAACCGGAATTATTAATTGTGACCTGAGGCCAATGGCCGGGAAGCAAGTTAAGTACGGGAATAATTAGTCTGGTTCCCTGCTCTGTATGCTTTCTGCGTTCCTCACCCCTATACGAAATACGGAGAACAACACGTACGAAGCAGGGAACCAGGCTAGGAAATAATCTACATATACTTTAGTCTGGTTTACGACAGAAACTGTAAATCACTATAAGCCTAGCTAAAAAAAATTCAGAGATCAGTAGATAGCCTATTTTTTTATTTTTATTTATTTTTTTTATATTTAGAACGGTATGAGCGATCATTCTTACAGGGATTAAATAAAGGTTGGTGGAGTTTATCCTTGTTTTTTGTGATGTGGTTGTTCATAGCAGTGTTGAAATGCATATTTTGCCAAGAAATCATGGTCACTGGTCGCGTTCAGCAGGTGGTCGCTCATAGCAAAGCGTTTATATAATAAAATCGATCCGTGCATTACGATTGTGGTCGTACATGACAGGTGGTCGCTCATAGCAGAGGTCGCTCATGACAGGTTCTACTGTACAACCATTCATTTATTCATTGGTACATTATATGTTCACAATTCCCCATCATATCTCGAACCATATTTCACATCACAGTTATCAAAATTTGTGCATCTCAGGGAGAGTAAGTCAGCTGTACTCTAGTAGGTCTTTGTGACCTACTTTTAAAGCTTGAGTTACCTTTTTATTTGTAAAGGTTTATTAAAAACACTAATCATATCTTGGGCCCCATTTGACATTCACATGACAAACTGGTGTGTGAACTCCTTGATAAGAGTAACCAAATAATACAAAATGTAGGTCAGAATGATATGTTTTTCATGCTGCAGTTGTTTCTTGTATTGTGTGAGTTTGATTATAACACCCTCCTTATCTTGGTTCCTATTTCACCTGGACTCGTCCAATTTGTTACTTCTGTGATACTTGTAAAGAGTAACTCAATCATGACCTATTTTTCATGCTTGAATGATATTTGTAGTTTTAAAGTGTTTTTTTTTAAAACAAACTCCTTTTCTGTTGACGTGTGATAGGTTAGTTTGAACTCATAAATTAAAGTACTGGGTATGGTTGCTGGGATTCAGGTTTTGAAAAACACGATTTAAACATATAAAAGAAGTGCCAAGGCTAATGTTTGTTTCACTTGTGTTAGCAAATAGTGTGAAATTAATATCATTTTCTGGCAGAAACAGGATTGTTGATGCTGTAAGTAATGTTTAAGGAGGTATCTTGCAGTACTGCATACATTGTACAAGAATATTATTCACCCAAACCCTTGTTTTATAGGACAGTACATCCTATTAACAAAACCCATCTTTTACATGACAGTACATCCTATTAACAAAACCCTTGTTTTACAGGACAGTACATCCTAGTAACAAAAACCTTGTTTTATAGGCAGTATGTCTTATTGCCATGTCACTACTTAGTAAACATACCCATCAAATTTTCTGTATGAGCACTTTAGGAAAAGAGGTGTTGATGTCATTGCATTACATCCAGGTATCTCCCAGAGATACAAGTTGACACTAAATATTGCAGAGAGTAAACATGACCATGATGTTGCAAAAATATAGAAGTATAAGTCAACAGAGTAATCAGCACAACAAAATTACAACTTCATTTTGTTATCATCATCATTATTATCATTGTCATAACCATCATCATTACAATGATGTTGCTGAAGCAATATATCAGTAATGTCAGGGACCGAAAATTTAACTTTTTCAAGGGCTTTATGTTTTAGGGGGAAAAATGTGACCCTCATATAGCTTGTGAAAAAGTACTATTGCTCAGATTTGTGAAAACTCTAAATCCATCATATTATGTAGGAATATTATTTTCCTTGATATAAAGGAAAAACACCACACCTTCATCTAATCATTAAATAGTCGGTCCCTAACTCTCAGTACTTAGTTAAAATTGAGTGTATACATATTCCTTTATGAAGGTTAATAGGATATGGAAATTAAATAGAAACAATATAAATATAATGTCATTCTTTTCAACTCACCAGTTTAGCTGGTGAATTAGTGAGGTTTTTATTAAGATTTGTTTCGTGTGTAAGCTGTCTGGCAATTTGAAATCTGTTGGCTGGCTTCACAGGTTAAGGGTTGAGGCAGAAGTTCAAGGAGATTCATAGTCATTCCTAAAATAAAGCTGGCATTGGACAATAAACCTCCGAGTTGAACTTGCATATGGCCACATGATTAAATTGCCAATTTCCTAAGAATCACTGGCAAATTTATTTAATTCCATTTTCATAATGTCTGCTGCAGGTGTCAACATAGTGCAAATCATCCATAGACATGATATCTACTCGCGTAGATAAGATCTTCCTTTTCCACTCATTTTTTTACTGTTCATCAGAGATATACATAATATTAAATACTGAGCACCCTCCAATCATCAGCATTTGTATTATGGACATGCTGATTTTGCAAAAGATTGATACACCATTATGTATATTTTAATGGATAAGGCCATCTTCTCTAGTGAGACTGACCAGATTGCACCTCTGGCAGAAAACCAGATGTAAACTTGTGATGTTAAAGGCATCTTTCCTCAAGCACCTAACTTTTTTGTATGTATCCTGCTGCCTCATTATTCAATATAAGAGGCATTTGTCACAATGAATGATCTTTATTTGTGATCATTGGGTCTGAAAGTGCTTGGTATAATCGGACAGGAGGCACTTTAAAGGGAATGTCCTATTACAGTGGCAACTGAGGAATACAGTGAACATAGATAATATTGCATCAGATTTTAAAATTTTTTTAGTAAATGTTATGTAAAGGCAACACATTCAGTAAAACTTTAAATTAAATTCATTAATTTATTTAAGATCTATGTTTGCCCGGCTTGTAATAAACAGTTACAATTTATAATATTCTTATGTTATGTTACATGAAATATTTGTTGTTTCCCCAATTGTGTGCTGCATGTCTGTACAGCCTCTATGATTAACTTGAAGATATGAGAGGGGTCATTAACTTGCCTTTATACTACACACTGAAATGAAACTTGTGAGTTTGACAATACACCCACAATGGGCCCCCACAAATTAAATAACAATTTTTGTGTCAAAGAGCATAAAGTGACACATCACAAATACTATTTGTATTGTTAGCTTTTTACTGGTCTTAGAATAGAAGAGCTTATGGGATGGTCTGTTGTCTGTTATCCATCGTCTGACCTCTGTTTGTCTGCACAAGTTTGTTATCACTTCTTCTCCCAAACTGCTTCAAAGATTGCCATGAAACTTTACATACACATTCATCCCATGGTCTAGTTGGTCCTAAATGAAAATGATGCTGCTCGCACATCCAGAATGGCTGCCACAGTGGCCACCTTGAAATTTTTGTTACAGCTACTTCTTCTGAATGGGCGGTCATATCAACATGGGGTTTTCACTAAAGACTTTGTAAGATGTTTCGCTGGTCCTTAGTGAAAATGATGCTGATCTAACATCCAATATGGGCCACCACAGCATCAGTTTTAAAATCTTGTTATTGCGTCTCCTCTTTGATCATATATGAATATGGGGTTATCACTAAAAGACTTTTGATGAAGGTCCTGAATGAAAATGATGCTAATATGACGTCCAGTATGTCTGCCACAGCAGCCATCTTGAAAATCTTATCACAAGTCCTCCAGAACAGAAAGTCATATTGACATGGGGTTTTCTCCAAACAACTTTTGAGAAATAGTTGGTCATAAATCAAAATGGTCCTGATCTGGCATCCATTATGTCCACCACAAATCTCGTTATTGCTACTCATCCTAAATAAATGATCATGCATACAAATGCACATATTACTTCCTGGTCGTAACTCTCAAGTCTCTTGGAATATAATTCTCCATTGCAATGTGACTTGCATTAGGTTTGAAAGAAGTCTCATAATCAATTTGTTTTCATACTGTTCAAGAAATCTACAAGAAGTCCAAGGCAAGCATCCATTATCCTGAATTAATATGGTATTTGTTGATGGGAATTCAGTATATGTAACTTTATTTTCATGTAAAGTATTGACCTTGTAGACATATGCATGTTAGGCACACAAAAAATGCATTTCCTATTGCACTGGTTTTAAAATTAGGGTAGCAGTCAGTTTTTCTTTTTCTTCTTTTTAAACATTATATATATTTGATGTGATTTCTTTTTTTACCATGTGGGAAAAAAGTTCTATGGTGGACAGTGAGAAAGAGAGATAGTTGGCTGACTGGAAGCACTAATAATTGGGGGGTGGGGTGGCCTTACTGTATTTGTAGATTTGGAATTTAATCATGATAAGTTCATCGGAGCTGCTTTAGTGATGATTTGTTGCTGACATAGATAGTGACAGTGTCTAGATTTTTTTGTTTGTTTTTGATGTGCATAAAAATCTGGAATGACCTTCTCATGAATTTACATCCACAGCATTATTACAAATAGAACTCAAATAGACTGGATCCATTTTCCTTGTTTTCACAAAAAATACCATTTATTAAATAGGCCCTGTATCATACCTTAATACTTCTATGTAAAAAAGCCAACATGATCGCACATTCTACCTACAGTAAAATATTTCATGCAAGATCTATTTTAATTTAATGTTTTTCACTTTTAATACGTCATTTAAATTCCTGTAACTGAATTCTAGCATGGATATCATCTGTGACATCCATGCAGGGCAATGTGTGGTAGGTTTTCCAATGTGCTGCTTTCCATAGGGTAAAGCCAAGGTAGAGTAATGAATCCTGATGGATTATTATGATTGTTATATCGAACATTGTCATCATGATTGCTTCAACATACTTCTCTGTTACACATTCTGACCAAAATGTCATATTGACATGTACTTTCCAAATGGATATTGTTATCACTCCTAATGATGGATGTCTTGAAAATGTTACCTTTACTCATCCCCATGGCCATATTTACAAAGAGTTCAACATCTTTTAAATGAAGTATAACAAACATGGTTTCAAGACTCGGCAGTTAAAAGAAAAAAAATGGTCTTATCTTGCTTTCCTAGAGAAAGACACATTTTGTCTTATTAATTGATATAGTCTTATTAAATCATCTATTAGAAGAGAGCATAAACAGTTTTATCTTTGTCATTAAATAATTGGTTATGAACAGATTCAGTTGACTTAGGGAGTGGAAACAGGGCACTGGCCAATTTTATCCCACTATTTGCATATGCTGTGAATTCCATATATTTCGTGGGATACCAGTTTTCATGGTTTTTGAGTATATATATCTATATATATATATATATATATATATATATATATATATATATATATATATATATATATATATTCTTGTGTGATGAATTTATATTATGCACATTATATATTGTTGTTTAATGAATGCATATAAATATGAATCAAGTTTTTCCATTGTAAATGTGATATGTTTCATATACAGATTGTCAGTCTAAAGGTGCTCTCGAAGTTGTGATGAAACATTGCCATGGAAACAGAAAATGTGTCGTAGATGCAGTAGAAAAGGTTTTTGGAAATCCATGTTCACTTGGTGTACAGAAATACCTCAATGTTGTATATACCTGTGGTAAGTGCATTTCTTTTGGCAATTACATGCCATAAGTGTTCTTCTTTGCATTATAGCCAGGGCTGGGCTGATGTACTGGTAAACCCTGTGCATACATACATAAAGACTTTGAATTTTCTTTGCATTATAGCCAGGGTTGTGCTGATGTAGTGATAATCCCTGTACATACATACAGACAGATGTAAAGACCATGAAAGTTCTTATTTGCATTATAGCCAGGGCTGTGCTGATGTACTGGTAAACCCAGTGCATACAGACAGACATAAAAACCATGATTTTTCTTTATGTTACAACCAGGGCTGTGCTGTTGTACTGATAAACCTTGGACATACATACAGACAGACATAAAGACCATGAATATTCTTCTTTGCATTATAGCCAGGGCTGTGCTGATGTACTGGTAAACCATATACATACATACATTGATAAAGACCATGAATGTTCTTCATATGCTTCCTCTTAAAAAATTACATATAAAGTTACATTCATTTGCAACTTTAGATCTTGTTCATTCATTCATTCATGGTGGTTTAGTGGTTAGCGTGCAGGAACCATGGCTAAAAGTGTCCAGGTTCAGATTCTACCAACAGGTTATCTTGGGTAAGCTACTTTGATGTGTCCTTAAGCAAGGCACTTGACTGATTACCTTGACACTAAATAACCTACTTGTGTTGCTGTGTTTTAAAACACCAATTCACATTCTTCATTATTTCAGACAGTCTGTCATTTGTAGAATGTCCAAGAATGTAGTAATACTAGTGATCATGTTTTGTTTATTTTCCAGTCCCAAAAAGAATATTGAAGTCAACTAGACATTCAAAAGGCCATACAAAAGAGAAAAAGAAGAAAAAACCCATTGAACAAGATGGCATCAACACAAGTTCTCAAGCTAGTATTAATAATATTATCATTCCAAAAATATCTACAGATTCATTGTGGAAGGATCCACCAAAATCCACCAAAGCTCCTTCTGTCAATGAAGTATTCCCTGCTGGTAAGTAAAAACAGCTTCAGGTCTTGCCACTGTATAACTTTCCCCCAGGCCTTTGTTAGTCATGTATCTCACCTGTCTCATCACTTAGTTAGTCATGTATCACACCTGGCCAGTCCTTTGGTTAGTCATATAGCACACCTGGCCCATGCCTTGGTGAGACATGTGTTATGTATATCAGTATTATGCATGTTAATTTTCATGATTCTTGATTGAAAGAATCATTTACTAATTAATATATTAAATACCAATATTCTTTATAGTTTAGGTTTGTACTTTAAAGATGAGGTCATGCTTGTAAACACAGTCATAGTTCCAGAGATAGTGAGATTACTTTAATTTCTGTAAAAATGTTGATGAGTTGAGTACAGGTCATGGGGGAATCCCCAAAGAGAAATCTGGCTGACCTAATTTCTGATTGGCTATCTGCAAAAGTACTTTACCTTGTTTGTAGTTAGAGCAAATTTGAAGTGTTTAGTTGAGTCTCATTCTGCTTTCAGTATTATGTCTGTTTTTTATATAAGAAATCTTTTACTTGAAACTGATGATGCCTAGCATTAACATCAGTCTTAGAAGAGATAAGTAGTTGTAATCATTTGAGCGGATTTATTTTTTTTATTTTTCAATTCTTCATTGGAATTACAAAGAGCTCAGACTTTCCAGATTTAGTAGCTGTATTGAATTTCTGTGAATTCGTTTTGGAGTGTAAGTGTGATACATCAAAACTATTGGCACTTCGGCACAGTTGAGTGAACTTGATTCGGATTACCACTGGAACTTGTTTAGATTACTTGTTACTTTTGGGCTTGTGTTTGAACTTTTAGGATTATTTAGGATTTCATTTGACATACTGTAAGTTATTTTTCATTTTTCACTTTCTATTTTAGGGAGATAAATTATATTTTTAATTTTACAAAATTGTTTATCATTCTTTTTTATTACTTAGTTTAAGACCATTTAATCATATATCACACTTGTCCCATCCCTTGTTTAGTCATGTATTACACCTGTTTGGTTATGTAATAGAATGTATTACTCCTCCTGGTTAACTCCCTTGAATGATTCACTTACTGTAATGTATCCATGTCTAGGACACTATAAAAGTTAATGCCCTTTGACTCATTAACTCCTAGTGCCCTGTTTCAGTGTCAGGAGGTAGTACCCTACTTCCAAGCTCTGTTGCGTCAGGGTCATTTAAGATACACTAAAGTGGGTGATATTACAGAAAAGTAGACAGATGTAGCTCTACAATGGTACCAAATAGGCTGGACTTTATAGTCGCATTACAAAATACAGAGGGAAAAACGTATTGAGAGCCAGTTTTTTTACACCCAAAATTCGCTCATGGTTGGAATCCAATTTTGTGTCCAGATTTTAGACTTTTTGGCCTTGGATCCAAGGCACACTGGTCTGAACTGCACACAGACAGGAGAACCTTTGCAAAAAGTGGGATAAGATGGGGATTTGGAGTAAAAAGGGGCCAGGACACGAAAATGATGGGTCCAGTAAGCAAAAAAAAGAAAAAAATAAAAAAAATAAAAAGAATTCCAACTTTTATCCTTCTGCACATGCGTGAGCAAAATAGCCAATGAAAAACGTTTTTAATACAACTAGACCGCTGGCTAAACTAAAATCTCTTGCAAGCCAATTTATTTGGATGTATTCAGAATTAGCCCACAAAATGTGTTTCTTACTCGCATGTCAGGCGAAAATGACAAAAATCTCCAGGAGTTAATGAGTTAATTGTTTTCACAAATAATTTTTCATAGTCTTTAAGTACATAACCACATTTAGGACTTTTGGCACATCAGCATATTCGAGATTGGAATTTATTCAGAACACCACTGGAATTCATTCAGAATGCTCTATACTTTTGGACTTGTGAGAGAACTTTTAGGACTATTTGAGATTTAATTCAAAGTATTGTAAGTTCCTTTTAATAAAATGTTCACTTTGTATTCTACGGAAATAAATTTGTTGAATTTTACTGAACTTGTTGGTTTCGCTATTTTCAGTTACAGTCTTTAAGACCATAGTCATAACAACAGCATAATAAACAAGTTGACATTACAGTATGCATGTACAACATAATAAACTAGTTGACAGCATGCTTATACAGAATAGTAATCTAGTTGACATTACAACATGCCTATACAGCATAATAAACAAGTTGACATTACAGCATGCTTATACAGAATAGTTAATAAGTTGACAGCATGCTTATACATAATAGTAATCTAGTTGATGTTACAACATACTTATACAGAATAGTAAACAAGTTGATATTAAAGTATGCTTATACAGAATAGTATGCAAGTTGATAGCATGCTTATACAGAATAGTAAACAAGTTGACAGCATGCTTATACAGTATAGTAAACTAGTTGACATTACAGCATGCTTATACAGAATAGTAAACAAGTTGACAGCATGCTTATACAGTATAGTAAACTAGTTGACATTACAGCATGCTTATACAGAATAGTAAACAAGTTGACAGCATGCTTATATAGCATAATAAACAAGTTGACATTGCAGCATGGTTATACAGAATAGTAAACAATTTGACCATGCTTATGCAGAATAGTAAACAAGTTGACAGCATGCTTATACAGAATAGTAATTAAGTAGACAGCAAGCTTATACAGCATAGTAAACTAGCTGACATTACAGCATGCTTATACAGCATAATAAACAAGTTGACATTACAGCATGCTTATACAGTATAGTTAACAAGTTGACAGCATGCTTATACAAAATAGTAAACAAGTAGATGGCAAGCTTATACAGCATAGTAAACTAGCTGACATTACAGCATGCTTATACAGCATAATAAACAAGTTGACATTACAGCATGCTTATACAGAATAGTAAACTAGTTGACAGCATGCTTATACAGAATAGTAAACAAGTTGACAGCATGCTTATATAGCATAATAAACAAGTTGACATTACAGCATGTTTATGCAGAATAGTAAACAAGTAGACAGCATGCTTATACAGCATTGTAAACTAGTTGACATTACAGAATGCTTTTACAGCATAATAAACAAGTTGACATAAAGGCATGCTTATGCAAAATAGTAAACAAGTAGACAGCATGCTTATACAGCATAGTAAACTAGTTGACATTACAGCATGCTTATACAGCATAATAAACAGGTTGTCAGTTGACATTACAGCATGCTTATACAGAATAGTAAACAAGTAGACAGCATGCTTATACAGCATAGTAAACTATTTGACATTCCAGCATGCTTATACAGCATAGTAAACTAGTTGACAGTACAGCTTAGTAAACTAGTTGACATTCCAGCATACTTATACATCATAGTAAACTAGTTGACATTACAGCATAGTAAACTAGTTGACATTCCAGCATGATTATACAGCATAATAAATCTTGATACTGATCCTTTAATTTGTCTAATCGGAGCAGTGGTCTTATTGCATTCAGTGAAAACAGGAGATCAGAATAAAGTTTTGGGAAAGTCAAGTCAACTTGTCTTTCTTTACATATCTAAGAGAAATGGCAATTTCAGCTAATTACCATTTTTCCTAATTTTGACACATGAAGAATAATATTTAAATGAAAATGTTGCTGACCTATCATAAATGTATGTTGTCTCATTTATAGACTTTAACATGCAAAATGAAATATGCATGTGTATTGTAATTGTCATCTCAATGGCATTATGTAATCTTAGTGGCAGTACATAATCTTAATTGCAGTGTGTGATATTGGTTGCAGTATGTCATCTCAGTGGCAGTATGCAATCTCAGTGGCAGTATTCAATGTCAGTGGCAGTATGTACCACAACAGCAGCATATAATCTGAATGGCAGAGTTTTATAAGAAGAGTTTTGCTTTTTGGAACCAAATTATGGACTTCCATACCACCTTATATGAGGTCAGCTGACTCATGCCAAGCTTTCAAAAGGCTTCTTAGTCAACATCTACAAAAACAATCATTTGTGATTTTGTTTAATTCAGTACTACTACTCTTTAAAACATTGTTTTATTACGTACTCAACCTTTAATGTTTTACACATGTTTGCTACTAATTTTTTTATGAATCCTGTATGTACTCATCCTAAAAGCCTTCTGCACATTGTAGCAGTAGATCAATTGTCTACTTTTTAAATAGCATTGGTTGTCCAAAGACACCTCATCCTGTAAAAATTGTGGACAAAAAATAACTATAGACGTACTCTTATGACAATTATTTGAATAATATTTGCATGCATCAGACTACAAAGACGTGATCTCACAATCTTGGATAATCAGTTTGGTTTCAAAAAGCAACATTCAACAGATTTATGCCTTTAAGGAAACTGTCAGATATTATGTAGAAGATGGCAGCCCAGTGTTTGCATGCTTTTTAGATGCTAGTAAGGTATTTGAAAGGGTCAGTTATTGGACACTCTTTAATAAATTGCCTGATGTTCAAATACCCATCTACATAGTTCATACTTTTGTTAACTGGTATGGCAAACAGTGGTACTATGTGCACTGTGGTAGAGTAATATCCAGTTCTTTCCATGTAACCAATGGGGTGAGGCAGGAAGGTGCTCTTTCCCCCTTTGTTATTTAATACATATGTAGACAAGTTAAATTGTAATCTGGGTCAGTGTCGCATGGAGTTATATGTGCCACCAAATGTGTCATTTCTTAACATTTTTAGTTTTGCTGATATGTTATTGATAAATCCTTCTATTGCAAGCTTAAAGAAATTATTAAAGATATGTGAAGAGTATGCATTTGAGAATGATATCATCTATAATACACAAAAATCTGTATGCATGGTCTTTCACTCGATTTCTTTCAAATTACGATCTCGTCCCCTGTACATCTTAATGGTCATGCTGTTATGTATGCCAACAGTTACATGTATTTGGGCCATATTTTAAAATCCAGTCGGTCAGATAATGAAGATATGATGAGACATTACAGATTTTTTTGTACTCAAATAAACATGCTTCCATGTAAATTTAGGAATTGTTCATTGTATGTCAAAATTAGATTAATCAAATGTTATTGCTGCACAATGTATTGTGCTTCTCTGTGGACAACTTTAATGAATGTATGAAAAGAAAACTAGTAATTGGTTATAATAATAGTCTTCATTTTCTATTAGGTCTTCCTTGATGGAACAGTGCCTCCAACATTTTTGTACATTATTATGTATCAGTTTTGATGAAGTAATGAGAAAGTATGTGTTCTCAATGATGACAAGAATATCGAAGAGTAAGAACTGTATCTAGAAATCTCTGTGGAACTGTGACAATCATTTAAATTCTCGTATTATAAGTAGATGGAATAGATTACTCTTTAAATGTGCTACATAATTCCATTCTTACCAATGCAAGGCACAGTCCATTGTTGTAGATGTGTCTGTATACTTGTACATAAGATATCTATGATCTTTTATGTTTAAAATACTTTTACTTTATATCTATATTTTAATTTAGATATATGGACTGTGTAGCATGAAATAAAGAATTCTTATCTTATCTTCTAATCATAACTTATCTCACACACACACACATAATTGTGGAAGACCTCATATAAGCTTGGTAAGTTGCCTGTATAACTTCTTTAAATAAAGTCATTATTATTATTATTATTATTATTATTATTATTATTATTATTATTATTATTATTATTTTGTCAAACTGTATTAATTATGGTTTTTAGATGAATTTAAACACCAATTTACATTACCAAAATATATGGTTTTGTAGCAAGATGAATTGAACTTTAGTGAAAAACTCTTTTCTTAGTGCAGCCATGATTTGTCAAGGTTAGTCAGACTTGAACACATCTATCCATCTTTTCTCAAGATCAGGTTTTTCATTTTATTTTTTTCAATGCAGAATTTCACAGAAAAGTTACATTTGTATTCTTAAAATGGGTTTTGATTTGAGAGATGAAAAGTATGCTAAATGTCAGTTTTTGTTGTTTAATGTATCAGTCATGTACACAGTGTATGACCTTGGATTGAGTAATGTAGTTAATGCATGACCTTGAATTGAGTAATGTACTCAGTGCATGACCTTGGATTTAGTAATGTTATGTGACAATAGCAGCACTTCCAGCCAGTTGTCTTGGATGGTCCATTATACCTCTGTGAAAGGAAATCCAGCACCTGGAATTTTCATGCTATTTGGGTTCAGAAAGATAAGAAAGTGTACAATAGTCTTTTACTATAAAGTTGCTCACTTTAAAGTCCCTTACTATAAAGTCCCTCACTTATAATGGGGCTATGGTCATGGATCCCATTAAATTGTAATGTTTTATCATTGCCACCATTTTTGTTTCAGTTTAATTCTTGGCTGTTGATTAGCAATTATAATGTGGTTGTTGTTGTTGTAGGGCTTAACACCATTTTTCAGCAGACTATAGGCTATACATGGCGGCCAGTATTAATGGTGGAGGAAGAAACCGGGAAATTCCTGGAAAGAACCACCGACCCACGAGAAGCTACTGGCAAAATTATAATGTGGTATTGCCTCACTAAATACCCTGTTCGATTAGGAATGATAATATGGCATTGCCTCATTAAATACCCTGTTGATTAGTAGTTAAAATGTGGTTTTGCCTCACTAAATACCCTGTTGATTACTATTTCTATTGTGGTTTTGCCTCACTAAATACCCTGTTGATTAGTAGTTATAATGTGGTTTTACCTCACTAAATACCCTGTTGATTAGTAGTTATAATGTGGTATTGCCTCACTAAATACTCTGTTGATTAGTAGTAATTATTATGTGGTTTTGCCTCACTAAATACCCTGTTGATTACTATTTATAATGTGGTTTTGCCTCACTAAATACCCTGTTGATTAGTAGTTATAATGTGGTATTGCCTCACTAAATACCCTGTTGATTAGTAGTAATTATGTGGTTTTGCCTAACTAAATACCCTGTTGATTACTATTTATAATGTGGTTTTGTCTCACTAAATACCCTGTTGATTAGAAGTTATAATGTGGTATTGCCTCACTAAATACCCTGTTTGATTACTATTTATAATGTGGTTTTGCCTCACTAAATACCCTGTTGATTAGTAGTTATAATGTGGTTTTACCTCACTAAATGCCCTGTTGATTAGTAGTAATTATTATGTGGTTTTGCCTCACTAAATACCCTATTGATTAGTAGTTATAATGTAGTTTTGCCTCACTAAATACCATTTGATTACTGTTTATATTGTGGTTTTGCCTCACTAAATACCCTGTTGATTAGTAGTTATAATGTGGTTTTGCCTCACTAAATACCCAGTTGATTAGTAGTTACAATGTGGTTTTGCCTCACTAAATACCCTGTTGATTAGAAGTTATAATGTGGTATTGCCTCACTAAATACCCTGTTTGATTACTATTTATAATGTGGTTTTGCCTCACTAAATACCCTGTTGATTAGTAGTTATAATGTGGTTTTACCTCACTAAATGCCCTGTTGATTAGTAGTAATTATTATGTGGTTTTGCCTCACTAAATACCCTATTGATTAGTAGTTATAATGTAGTTTTGCCTCACTAAATACCATTTGATTACTGTTTATATTGTGGTTTTGCCTCACTAAATACCCTGTTGATTAGTAGTTATAATGTGGTTTTTTCTCACTAAATACCCTGTTGATTACTATTTATAATATGGTTTTGCCTTACTAAATACCCTGTTGATTACTATTTATAATGTGGTTTTGCCTCACTAAATACCCTGTTTGTGTTTCATATACAAAGATGGTGATAATGACAGTCATGTTTGCATCATACCTCACTATAATGTAGTCTCTTATAATACTGGCAATTTTTTATGGCATCCATGAACAACACTATATAGAGAGGGAAGAATAACAAAAAGCGGAATGTCTGCAGTAACCTAGGCAACTGTTTCATCCTTGTATAGAAGTTGCTACCATATATAGTTTATTCATTATTTTTCATCTTACCAAACTTAACAATTGTATAAATGTTAAACATTATTTTGTTATTATGAGGAACACATTATATTATTAGTATTTTAACACGAAGTTAATATCAGATACCAGTATTGCCCTTAACACCAAGCAGTATGTCTTAAAACCATGGGGCAATGCAGTATTTTTTTATATATTGTTATGACCCTATGGTCCTAAACTATGTAACCAAAAGAAACACAATGAACATATTTGGTAAGACTTAACAAATAATTTAATTCTCCAAGTTATAAAATGAAAATGTAAGAGGAACTTGCAGTACAGTAAAACCTGTCTTGAGAGACCACTGCTATGAGAGACCACCTGTCTTGAGAGACCAGGTTCTCCATGTACAGATTTATTGATTATATAGTGTTACAACCTGTCATGAGAGACCACTTGTCTTGTGAGACCATTATTATTTGGCAGAAGGGGTGGTCTTTCAAGACAGGTTCCTCTGTATTATGAATTGAATCCAAAATAATCCTCAAAAAAACGTCTATTTAGGTCTAAGAGAATCAATTGTTCCAAATGAATTTCAGATCCTCAAATGCACTGATCTGACAGTAGTCCTGATCTTCCAATAGTTCTGGTCTGCCAGTAGTCCTGATGTATCTGAATGGCATTGTCCAGGATTAACCTATAATAATTCAAAGTAGTCTCAGAATATTATTTTGGTCCAATGAGCACTTTGTAGTTCCAGTGAATATTCTAAACAAATGTTTCCTCTCAAATAATATTTAAAAGCAAAATTGAATATGTCTTAAGACTGATGTTATAACAAGAACATGTGAAATAAGACTGAACAAAATTGCCCAGTTCCATGTACTTCTATACAAGCATAGGATGTGGAAATGCATTTTGCTAGCACTACTATGTGACGATTTACAAATATCCTACATCATAAAAGAACCCACTTGACCCCACTGCCCAATGAGAAATTATCCTAAACTTGTAAAAATGTTTGTTTCTAACATTATTAGTAGTAATTTGATTATAGCTATTTATATATCCTACGCAATCTTGTCACACTTAATATCTTAAAATAGAACCTATACATGTACACAAAATTTAGTTATAGATAATCACTGCAATTTATGGTCATGAATAAAATTTACAAAAATTATACATATAAATAACAATGTGTATTTATAGGTTACTGCATTTGTATGGGGAAAATATGAACGAGTTCTTCAGATGGTTATACTGCACGACCTTGGGAGTACAGTATATCCATCCGACAAAACGAGTTCATATTTTTCCATACAAATGCAGTAACCTTTTTATTATATGCTCATATTCTTATTCTACCCAAGGCTTAAATATATAAACAAAAATACACTACAAGAAACAAAGTAACTGAATGTATGCCGTATTCCAAACTAAATACACAAGCGTAGCTGCATCATTACACAGCAACATTATTAATGCGCACGTAACTCCGCCCAGACAAATTTGAAGTTGGTCGCGCGCTAGACGTAAGTTTCGAAAGAAAATGGCGTTTGGTCTACTTAAAATTGAAATTTGGAGTAATATTGTTAATGAAAGCGCATTGCAACAACTTTTCCATTTGATCTGGAATGAATACGTTTTGGTATTTTTGTCGATTCGACGCAATTTCATGATTATGGTCTGGATTTATCTACATGAAGTAACTTACATCGGATTCCAGCAGCGTCTGCCAATTTAATCTATTGAAGTGTGTTGATATCAGCGTGCATGTTTCTGTTCTGTCACTGAATGATTCAGATCATAATGTGGGAAAAATATGAAGTCTTTCAATTGCAATTATCGAAAAGACGCTGTGGAATTTAATGTTTATTTCATTTTGAGTGCAGTAAGGAGGATGTAACTGCACTTGGAATAAACTCAAAATTACAGTACAATTTCAAAATGTGTAATCAAGCTTGAGAACCCATGACATGGCTCATGTAATTTGGATTTGCAGAACTACTAAAGTACATTTTGAAGAAATTCAGGATGTAAAATTGTAAGTATATTTTTGCCATTTTTTATTACCAGCTAAAGAAGACAGTTTATGTCTTATAACTTGCATGTTATTGTAAGGACCCTGTCTGGCGTCTATAGCAAGCCTAAATCTGAAACAATGTACCAAAAAAGTTAGCGCGGAATGTGTCAAAGCAGTTTGTATGTGTCAGTCCACTAAACGTCTACTTTAGTTCGTTCAGAAACAAATTGTTTGTTTACAATAGAAAGTAGTTCCTTTATTCGCGTGAATGCAGTATGAAGTCAGCGTGAGGAGTTCAGTATCGCAAAATATTGCATGATTCTGACAATGTAAAGTTAATGGAGAAAAAAATGAGCATATAATAATAAGTAGTATTACATCATGGAGCATTGATGCGGTGTCTTTTTGTTTGTATGGTAAGTAGCATTACGCAGTATAGCAATGCAGTATCTTTTTGTATGTGTAGCAAGTAGTATTACATCATTGAGCAATGCATTATCTTTTTGTATGTGTAAGTAGTATTAAATGTACATCATTGAGCAATGCAATATCTTTTTGTTTGTGTAGTAAGTAATATGACATTGTGGAGCAATGCAGTATCTTTTTGTGTATGTAGTGATATTATTATATGCTTATTATTGTCTCCATTAACTTTACTTTGTCAGACTCGTGCAATATTTTACGATATTGCACACCGTCATGTTGCACTCATGTGCATGACACATGTTCCCAGTAGTAGTATAGTGTATTAGGAACTACTTTGTAAACAAATCATGTACACTCATGTAGTAGAGGCTTTATGTTTTGGTTGATTAAATTTGTGGACTGCCACATAACAGCTGCTTTGCAGTATTCCGTGTTAACTTTTTTGATACAATGTTTCGCGTTTAGGCAAGCAATAAATGCCAGACAGGTCATAAAATTGCTGGGGTCCCTACAAATAGCATGCAAGTGACAATGCATAAACGTTTTTTTCTTTAGCTGGTAATAAGAATAGAAAAAAATATACTTGTAGTTTTACATCCTGAATTTCCTCAAAATGTACTTTTTAGTTCTGTAAATCCAAATTACATGAGCTGTGTCATGGGTTCCAAAGCTTGATTACACATTTCGAAATAAGTGCAATAACATCCTCCTTACTACACTCAAAATGAAATGAACATTATATTCCATTGCATCTTTTTGATAATTACAATTGAAAGAGTTCATATTTTCCCCACATTATGATACCAAACATTCAGTGACAGAACAGAAACACCCATGCAGATGAGTTAACACATTGCTCCCTCAAATCAGATGTTACTTCATGTAGAATTGACACAGATAAATCCAGTCCATAATCACAAAATTTAGTAGAATTGACAAAACACCAAAATCTGTTCATTCCAGACCAAATGGAAAAGTTGATACAATGCGCACTCATTCACAGTATGACTAAATTTCAATGTTAAGTAGACCAAAACGACAATTTCTTTCAAAAGTCATGTCGACTGCATGACTAAGTTCAAATTTAGCTGGGCGGAGTTATGTGTGCATTATTGTTATTGTGTACTAACGAATTTGTGCATGTGTATTTAGTTTAAAATGCAGTATAACTTCAGTTACTTTGTTTCTTGTGTATTTTTGTTTATATAATTAAGCCTTAGGTAGAATAAGGAAATGAGCATATAATAAAAAGGTTACTGCATTTGTAGGGGAAAATATGAGCTCGTTTTGTCGGATGGATATACTGCACTCCCAAGGTCATGCAGTATATCTGTCTGAATAAACTCGTTCATATTTTCCCATACAAATGCAGTAACCTATAATTACATCATTGAGCAACGTAGTGTCTTTAAGTTTGTGTAGTAAGTAGCATCACAGACAATATTTTAACAATATCCAACCAGCTGCAGGCAACTTGTGAAATGCTGTAATATTCAACTTGTTTTAGTTTAATATTCAAATGAAAACTCGTATTAAATCCTCTATTATTTAATATTCAAATGAAAACTCGTATTAAATCCTCTATTATTTTAATATTCCAATGAAAAGTTATATGAAATCCTCCATTATTTAATATTCCAATGAAAAGTCATATTAAATGTTTTATTTTGTCAACAGATGCTGCACAACAACATCCAACACATACTGAAACTCGCAGTCCAGCACAAAAAGAGAAACCAGGGGACAAAGTTCCCCAGAATGTCTCCACCAGGAAGGATCATGCAGATTTTCCTGTACTGAGCCCCACAGAATGTGTCAATGTTTCATTGTCGATAGGAAATCAGAGGGAAGCTGCATCATCAGGGGTTCTTGTAGACTGGCTTAATACTTTCTACTTTTTTCAGCGTAAGGGGACATAAAGTTTCTTCTTCTCTCTACCATGAATATGACGATGATGAAGTTGTAAAATAAACCATTGGTATTGTTAGCATAAAATAACTTACTGGCCTTTCAAGTGCATTCAGTGAAATGGTCAGATGTCATTGTACATGTGGCTAAAAGTTTTCACTTTAATGAGCATCACTTCATTGGAATTTATATCTTATGACAGAACAGAAATGTTCAAAGAGCATGAATTTACACATTGACACCCCTCTAGTGGCGGAGGCTGAAATTTGGCTGAATAATGGTTGAATGGCTTCTCCAAAGCTTTGTAGTTAAATCTGTTTTCAAACATTATCCTTGATGGAGACACATCGACAGCCATACAGACAGACATATATACATGCAGGCATACATATATAAATACATACATACGTACAGTTTTAAGTCTTTGCAACGTTCACCTTATTTACTTAAAATTTTATCTTTGCAGAAAATAAAGAGAAGGCTTTTCTATATCTTGCATTGGGTGTCAGCTTCGGAGTGATATGTTTACTGTTACTTGTGATAATTCGACTAGCAATAGACAGTAGGAGGAAAGCAAAGGCGAAACTGGATATTTCTGAGCCTGTACATCCTGAACACACTCCCCCACCAAATCACCTTGAGGCTCCAACTCTGGAGCGATCGGACTCTGTTGACAGGATAGAGGTGGTTCGCTTTACCCCTAGACATCGAGATTTTGCAACATGTACACTTCGTAGTGATATTGGAAATCGGAGTCTCACCAACTATTATGGATAGTGTTACTATAAAATAATTCATGTATCAATCAGAATTTGTATGTGAGTCGAGTTTGACAGTTATTTTGTCTTTCTGCAATATCATGAATGTATTGTCAATAAATTTTATGATGAAAATCGTCTATGAAGTATAAATGCTTTAATGTGATGACAAAGTTTTGTGTTCAGGATTCCATTAATCATCATGTACATCACTTAAAAATCAAGAAACTTATTGGAAATTCATTAAAAAAATCAGTTTTAATACTTTGTAACAGGAGTAATTACAATTCTTACATAAATTGGATATCACCAGGCAGTATTCATCTCTGTAATTCTGAACACTTATAATTTGTTCATTTTTTTCCCATTTATTTTGATGTATTAAAGCATTTATTTACTACTCTGTATTGGGAGAAAAAGTGAAACATTTGTCTTTTTTAATGTATTATCTTTAATTGCTGTGTAAATGCAAATTTGACAGTGTCCCATTGCTACCTGATTTAACCAGATGTTTTACTTCCATTGCAATGAGATCCATTTTGTTAAATTATATTTGTAACTGAGATCCTAAGATTACAAATGAACTAAATGTAATTACCTTATAGGGCATATGTTAATGGCAAATAATTTCAGAGAGAGTAAGAGAAAGAAAGAGAAATCAGTGAAAACTAAAACAGCATTTGGGACACAAAGGCCGGGAACTGCATAAAATAATGGTGCAGAGTCAGTCTGGAAGTAAAATTATTAAAGCGGTTTTTATTTTTCAATCATAAGTACTTTGTTTTGTTTCATGTGAGAAATTGCTGATTAAGGCTAGTTAGAGAATGGTATTAAGGAGATTTTTAAAAATGTTTCATTTTAAGAAATTTGCAGATACAATATAGCAAATTGTTTCACTTAATTGTTGATTATGTTCCATAACGGTATCATCTACAAAAAGGCAGAGTGCCATACCTCAGTAAGAAAAATATTTAAGCTAATACTTGAATGTATTTAACAAGTCTGTGAAAAAAAATAAAGATATGTTGTTATGGGTACGTAGCCATATCACATCTCATGTTATGGGAAATGGGTACGTAGCCATATCACATCTCTTGTTATGGGAAATGGGTACTTAGCCATATCACATCTCTTGTTATGGGAAGTAGGTACATAGCCATATCACATCTCTTGTTATGAGAAATGAGTATGTAGCCATATCACATCTTTTGTTATGGAAAATGGGTATGTAATCATATCACATCTCTTGTTATGGGAATACATTGCCATATCACATCTCATGTTATAGGAAATGGTTACATAACCATATCACATCCCTTGTTATGGGAAATGCATACATAGCCAAATCACATCTCTTGTTATGGGAAATGAGTATGTAGCCATATCACATCACTTGTTATGGGAAATAGGTATGTAGCCATATCACATCTCTTGTCATGGAAAATGGGTATGTAATCATATCACCTCTCATTTTTATGGAAAATGGGTATGTAGCCATATCACATCTCTTGTTATGGGAAATGGGTATGTAGCCATATCACATCTCTTGTTGGGGGAAATGGGTATAAACTAACTCCTCATTTTATGAATGGGATGTGTTCCTTGAAGGTCACTGAGTGAATGAGATGTGTTCCTTGAAGGTCATTGCATGAATGAGATGTGCTCCTTGAAGGTCATTGATTGAATGGGATGTGTTCCTTGAAGGTTGTTGAGTGAAAATTCATTAAATGATAATGAATTTCCCATTAATTTAAAGGTAATAATTAGAGATAGGTGTCCTGAGGTAATGTATATTTATATTTATATATATATATATATATATATATATATATATATATATATATCAGAGTAAAGGAAGGTAAATATATAGTACACATATATGCAAATATTTATTACAGTGAATAGTAATTAAATTGAAATTAACAACTCTAATTAAAAGAAACACACAGTATAAAGAAAAAACGGAACAAAAATGAAGGCACTTGAATTTATTTTGTCAGTACTGTTGCGAATGTTAATAACATTTGAAGGTGCAAGATGGAGGCTGCATGCTAGGACCATTAAGTGTTCACTTTATTATGCCTTTTCTAACTTTGTATAAAGACTTACAGACTGTCTGGACTTCTTGCAGGTGATGTTGACAAGCACTTGGAACTTGTGATGGAGTGCAAGATAATTTGAGATAAAACTTACAAAAATGGTTAAGGCTCTTGAGAACAGTACTCGACAAAAGTGCAATACATGATCAAAACTGGATGTATGAAGGGTGGTTGGTAGTGCTGGCAATTTATTCGTATCTGGTTTGGTATGCTTTTGTTGTTTTAAAAATTTGTTACACATGATGATAAAGTGGTAATATTTCAAATGTGTTAACTCAAAACTTCATTAAAAGAGTAGTAAGTGTATATGACAACTCTTGTTAAGGGAAATGGTTATATAGCTATATCACATCTTGTGATGGGAAATGGGTGTATAGCTATATCACATCTTGTGATGGGAAATGGGTATATAGCTATATCACATCTTGTGATGGGAAATGGGTATATAGCTATATCACATGTCTTACGGGAAATGGGTATATAGCTATATCACATCTTGTGATGGGAAATGGGTATATAGCTATATCACATGTTTTATGGGAAGTGGGTATATAGCTATATCACATGTCTTGTGATGGGAAATGGGTATATAGCTATATCACATGTCTTGTTATGGGAAATGGGTATTTAGCTATATCACATGTCTTGTTATGGAAATGGGTATATAGTTATATCACATGTCTTTGTAACTATGGGATCATTTATAATTTATTCATTTTCATGGTATTGTTATATCTTGAAATGAAAAAAAAACCCACAGATTTTCATGTCTTTTAAAATTACCAAGAGTATAGATTTAGTCAAACATCTTGTCAGTACATTAGAACCAAAGAATGTGATTTTAATCAAATATCCTGTGAGTATTTTGAAATTGATAAATGAATTGTCACAGTAAATCATATTAGAGTGAGTAACTGGAAGGCTTTTATGAAAGTTATCTTTCTTTTTTAGAAGAGTTTTGTCATGGAACATTTGGACATTATAAACATTATGAAAGTCACTTAGTTGGAAGGGGTGGCTACTTCTGTTGGGGCCTGGGAAATATTTTGTTTGTTTTCATCCTAAGAGTGTTAGCCATGTACAGTGATCAAGTGTTAGCCATTTGCTGTGATCAACAGTGTTAGCCATTTACAGTGATCAACAGTGTTACCGTGTACAGTGATCAACAGTGTTAGTCATTTACAGTGATCGAGAGTGTTAGCTATTTATAGTGATCAACAGTGTTAGCCATTTACAGTGACCAAGTTGATTTTACTGACTAATTTATGGAATTGAGATCTGTATTTTTCAAAAGAGACTGGGACCGCATGGTCTTGGCATTGCTTGTGAATGTTAACATGTTACGTTTAATTTTAATTTTTCATGTAAATGTAAATAAATAACATGTAAATAAATGTGACAAAAATATTGAATCATTTAATTTATTATCTAGTCAGATGAAACTTAGAGAATAATGGATTTTTATATATATGTGTGTCTTTATGTAAATGTATATATTATAGTTCTTTTCACTGTATCTAATCATACTGTATCATCAGAATTTATCATTTATT
>JAECUM010011540.1:0-26385 GCA_016617855.1 Megalonaias nervosa | reverse complement strand
TACTCCCACTGATGGCATAGGGTGTAGGGGTGCTTTTTGTAGAGTGAGTAGGCTGTTTTGCTTGTTGGCATTCCTCGCAGATTTTAACATAGTCTTTTATCTGTGCATACATTTTTGGCCAGTAGTACTTTGACTGTATTGTTGCATAAGTTCTTTCAAAGTTTTGATGTCCTCCTCCAGTTACGGAATCATGACAGTTATGTAGAATTTCATAGCGTAATCCTGTAGGAATGGCTAACTGTTGTTTATTGCGGATTTCTTTAGGAAGTTTCTTCGCGCGTCTGTCCCATAAATGGTACAGAAGTCCATCAAGTATGACGTATTGTTCACTTTCAGCCACTGTCTTTGCTGCTTTTATTGAGTCACTAGGCAGCTGACCTGTTTCTAGGTAGCACGGCCAAGTCAGGACACTGGGACTGAGCCTGTTTGATTCCTCCCCTCTGTTGGAAATGAAACCTGATACTAGCTGCTTATGCACTGTCTGGGCTACTATACTGTACACAGAGACTGGCTGAGATTGCACCCTGCTGGAGGAGCATGGAGGATCACATTCCAGGTCACGATTGAAGGTTCATTGATGTTTATGAACAACATACTCAAGTCAGTTTCATAGTCACTATAAGCAGTCTCATTATTGTTTATTACTTCTTTGTATGGTAAGCTTGACACCACTTTTGTGAATGACTTCATAATTAAATCCCTGTAATAACATACTCCAGCGACCCAATTGTCCTCTTGGATTTTTAATGTCCTTAAGGTATTTTAGGGCTGCATGATCCGTGACAACAGTGAATTTCTGGTGTTCAAGAAAGTGTCTATAATACCGTACTCCTTCCACTAAGGCTAAACCTTCTCTATCGGATACGCCCCATTTTGTTTCAAATATACGAAGTGCTCTGCCTCCATAAGAAATTGGATGTTCCCTAGCCTGTTCGTCGTTTTGACTGAGAACGTAAGAGATGGCTTGTCCAGAAGCATCTGTTGAGAGAATGAAAAGTTTGTCCATGTTTGGGTAAGCTAAGACAGGTGTTGTAGTTAGAGCTGTTTTCAGTTGGTTAAAAGCTGATTCAGATTTATCAGTCCACTGAAATTTTACATCCTTTTTGAGAAGGCTGTTCAAGGGTACACACATATTACTATACTTTTTCACAAATCGTCTGTAGTAATTGCATAATCCCAGGAAACGTCTGAGATCTCGTGTATTTTTCGGTCTTGGAAAATTTGATACTATACTGGTCTTATCCAAGTCCACTTCTACTCCATCTTTGGAAATAACATGTCCCAAATATTTAACCCTTTATATTGCAAACCGACATTTTGATGGTTTCAGTTTAAGATTGGCTTTACGCAGCCTATCAAATACTTCTTGCAAATGAGAGAAATGTTCCTCTAAGGTGCGACTATACACCAGCAAATCATCAATGTAGCACAGAACATGTTTATAAGCTATACCCTGCAATAGTTTTGTCATGGTAGCTGAAAACGCATGGGTGAATTAGACAACCCAAACGGAAGCTTTTAGAATGCATAACAACCATCGGATATGACAAATGTACTCTTTTCTCTAGTCTCTGGATCAAGCTTGATTTACCAGAAGCCGGAAACATGTCAAGCACTGAAAAATATACTGCAGAAGATTGGCCTATGCTATCCATCATGTCATGAAAACGTGGAAGAGGAAATAGTTCCGGCTTTGTAAGCTTGTTTAGTTTCCTGTAGTCAACAGCGAATCTGCATTCTCCCGATTTCTTGCCATGGTGATGTAGATGATTCAATGATATCGTACTTTAACATTTCTTTAACGTGTCTGTCAATTTCTGCTTTTTGTATGGGGTTGGTTCTGTAAAATCCTTGCCTAACAGGTTTCTCATTGCCAGTGTCAATTTTATATTGGTAGATATCTGTATATCCTAATTCTGATAAGTCCACTGCAAACACATCTCTATTTCTCCCAATAAATTATTGGAAATACAGTTTTTCATCTGAAGTCAAATCAGAGTCCGACAAATCAAAGCCAAAGTCTTGTGCAATTTTTACAAATTTATCCCTTTCAGAACTGTCAGCTGTTTTTTGTGCAGTTCACCCTACAAGGCTCTTCTTGTAACATGTAAGGTTCATAATCAGGCTGTGTAATGTCATCAGTTTCAAGAATTTCAACCGTTGCTACTGTTTTACCAGGCCTTAAGATTATATCTTTGTTTGTGGGGTTTAGTAAACGAAATAGTGCTCTGCCTCCTTGAATTTCATCTATTGCTCTTGCCCCAAGTAATTTGGTTGTGGATGGTAAGTGCGGTACAGGTTGTAACAATATATTGTCCCTTGGGCAGTTGTGAATTTTCACTGGAATCTCACATTCAGATTGTGCAGGCGCTATAATCCTGGCAACCGTTCTAGTAAGGCTTATTTTCTGTTTAAATTCACCTTTTAAGGCAGACACTGTTAATCCATCATACAGGGATATTGTTTTTAAATTCAAGTCTATTGTAGATTTCTTGCTTTCTAAGAAGTCCATACCTAGAATAAGGTCACAATGTATATGTTTAAAAACATGGAAACTGTGTGTAACTGTAAGTCGGTTGATTTTTAGGTCCAGAGTTACACATCCAAGAGGCTTTTGTTGATCACCATTAACACCAATGATGAAGGGAATTTTGGGTGGTTCCAAATCAAAATTGCTGTCTAAACGCTGCAGTTGTCTACATGAAATGCATGAAAGTGCTGCTCCTGTATCAATTAGTGCTGTTGTTTTTGTGTTATTGATAATCAATGTAATGTGATTTCTGTTAATGTCAGATGTGACTGTATCCTGTATGCTACTGAGATTTGATTGTGGCCATTTCTTACTGCGCTTGAATTTTGGTTTCTCTAGTCATACTGTTGACTGAGTCCGTGAGGCTGATCTGCACACTACTGCAAAATGGTTAAATTTTCCACATTTATGGCATTGTTTGCCATTTGCTGGACATTTCTGCTTTGCATGACCAGGAAATCTTCCACACCATCCACAAACCTCAGGTTGATGCCTTGTGCGGTTGTTCCATTGTCCACTTTCTTTCAAGGAATGCTTGAAATTCTGGCTTGGATGACTCTGCCACTGACATTGCTTCAAGTTTTTCTTCCAGTCTCTGAATAGCCGCCACAAGTGTTTGTTGCTCTTTAGTACTATCCATCATAGTGACGTCAGCGAGTCTTGCGCTTTGACGGAGATCATCCACTGTTTCTGGATTCTGTTGTAATACGAATTGTCGTATATGTGGCTTTAGTCCATTGATGATGATATGCTTAATTTGTGTCTGTGGTAGTTCCAGCTCAGTTCCCTTAGCAACTATATTTGCAATAAAATCTTCCACTTTCTCGTTTGTACCTTGTAATGTCTGATACAGAGCTGCAGTTCTCTGCCACTGCACTCTTTCATCCGGCCCATATCGAATGATAAATTCTTTCTGGAGCAAGCTGAAGTCATTCTTTATATTTTGTGCCAGTGACATATACCAGCGAAATGCATTATCTGTTAACAGTAGAGGTAAAGTTGCTTTTGCCTTGTTGTACTTTAGTCCCCTAGTTGTCGTAAGAAGTTGGAAACGTGTCAACAATAACTTTGCATCTTGGCTTCCATCACCAGAAAAAGTTGGCAAAAGACTGAAATCTATGCAGCTTCTATCCATTTTGATGCAGCAGAATGATAAAAATCAAAGGCACTTCTAGATCTCCAATGAGAAATTTCTACCAGACAAATCACTTCATAAAATTGTTGCATAAAGTCCAAAAGAAGGTCCTAAAGATGAATATACTAAATTTTTGATACTAAATTTTCATATGGAGTCAGTACAGCCTAAATAGAATAGAATTCCCCTAAATCCAATAAAAATTTAGAATATAATTTAACATAACATTTCCATTTTGAATTCTCCACCAAACTGTAGTAGCGCCTCTTTGATGGAACTGCGTTATGGGGAATTAGTCACAAGCAAAAGGGTTTTTCTTTTCTATATTTAATGTAACTCTGATACCTCTAGTTCTTCATGCTGACTCCCTACACTATGTTTGACCTGGCTTAAAAACAATCCTAGTGGACTTACAGAGAGCATTCCATGAAGACCTTTTCTAAACTAAACTTCTGGTCTGATTGTGTTAGATGCATACCCTTTATCTAACTCTAATCTACATATCAAAATGCACAAAATCTAAATTATGTAATCCAAAGTAAAGTCATATATCTACTCACCATACACACTCTTTTCGCACTGATACTGTAAAAAAAAAATATAATATTAGATAGGAAATTACTTGTAAACTTTATCCTTATAAACTAATTAATTCAAAATTAAACTATAACTACCCAACTCTATTTTAAGCACTTTATACCTACTAAAAGAGATTAAAATTTCCCTACAACTGGTCACTAATTTTAGTGTTTAAGTATTAAGGCAAACTTGCTACAATTGATTTTAATTAGCTTTACAAACACATAATCCAACTGTCCTACTGGCTTCTTTGTTTCACTTTCTCAGCCAGCACTGTAACTTGACACCATTGCCTTGGAGTGGTTGCTGATAATACTGTATTCACCCAGGATTTTAACCTCTGAATTTAACAGTGACTAAAGAGCTACTAGTCTATCACAGACATACTATTATTAAATTTATGGAGAGAATTTACAAAATTTAAACACAAATATATCTTCTCTTCTAAAACTTATACAAAATAGCATAGCACCTTAAATAAATAAATTTAACCCTATAATAGCTGTATAGGAGCCAAAACTCTACTATTTGCAATTTTCTTTTAACAAGGAAATTATGTGGTTCCATCTTCGGAGGCTATAAGGAAACTTGCACTACTGAACTGGCTTTGGTCGATTGTTACACTATATACTCTCATGATAACCTTTTCGTCTAAAATAAGGAATAGTAATTACATTAATTTACTGATGGTTATTGTCAAAATAGTAATATACATATATTTATTTTGGCATCCACTTGCGCTGTGAGAGGCAGTGGTTAGAACGTAGTGGTTCTGAGCGCAGATGCATTGCTTCACAAAAACGAGTATCGGTACCTTACATAGGAACCAACACTTGTGCGAAATGATTTAAGAGTAAAGCTGCTAAATTGCAATTCCTAAGGGTCAAGAGATGTTAAATGATATACATGGAGATAATGTGACGTCTACAAATGTGAAGGAAACCCTGTATGTATGACTCAGGCATTTACAAGTTGGTTCTGAGCACGGATGCTAAAATTGATATGGTACTGTATAGCTCAGGTACATCAGTCTTTGATGTAAACGAAACAACATGAAAAGCACTAACAGTATGACATTTGTTGATTTATACAGCACATAGAATTTCAAATATCCTAGTAAAGATGTTACTGATAGCATGGTATGTCATATATGAAGTTGTTTTGGTTCCCAGCGGAGATGTTATAATCGAAGAAGTAAATGTCCGTATTTTACATGTTATGGGCACATGATTGGGAAAAGGACGTGAATTTATATGCGGCATTAAAGATCTTATTAATTTTGTCATTTGTTCTGAAGGATGTATGAGTATCGGAACTCTACTGTTTTGTAATTTTCTTTCACCAGGAAATGTTGGTTCTAGGCACAGATGTTATAAGGGAACTTGCAGTAATGAAAAGACTTTGGTCGATTGTTACACTATACATCCTCGTGATATGATTTTTGTCTAAAATAATGAATAGTCCTTTAATGGTGGTTAGTATCAGATGGTTATTGTCCAAATAGTTATACTGATGTCTATTTTGGCATCAACTTGTGCTGTGACAGGCAGTGGTAAAAAGGTCGTGGTTCTGAGCGCAGATGCATCGCTTCAAAGAAAGGAGTGTAAGTACCTGACATCGGAACCAGCTATTGTTAGAATTGTTTGAAGAATAAAGCTGCTAAATTGCAATACCTAAGGATCAAGAGATGTTAAATGATATACATGGAGATAATATGACGTCTACAGATGTGCAAGAAACCAAATATATATGACTCAGGCATTTACAAAGAGAAATATATAAATTGGTTCTGAGCACGGATGCTAAAAATTGATACGATACTGTATAGCTCAGGTGCATAAGTCTTTGATGTAAGTGAAATAACATGAAAAGTACGACCAGTATGAAATTTGTTGATTTATACAGCACACAGAATTTCAAATATCCTAGTAAAGATGTTACCTATTGCAAGGTATGTTATATATGAAAAGCCTATAATATCGGGGTTTTTTTGTCTGTCTTGTGAAAATATTCGAGCTGGATTTGTTTGTTTGTCTAACATGGCATCATCGTATACTACGAGATTGATGATATCCCCCTTAAGATCATCGACCGGCGGAGTCTTATCGATATCAGTAATAAAATCAATAATATCATCCGATTTATCACCTGCAATCTCCTTTGCCTTAGCATTAAAATCATGAAGAAAACATCATAGCATCGCTGATCATCAGCAGATGGCGCCACTAAATATAACGTATACCACTCATTATCATGTTAAGTAATAATTTAGTCTTTCCAGACGCAGATGAATTTATATTGTGTCTGGTGTAAGGGATTAACTGGTACCAGTGAATTAGCAACAGTAACGACGAGAAATAAAAGGCGTGCACTTACAGGGAAGTGTGTGAAATGAAGCACCAAAAACACAAGTTTATTTCCTATAGTGAGAAGTTAGGCGGTGATATCGCTGCTTCACTTGAAAAATCACTAGGGACTCCATGGGCTAAGTATCCTGGCGAAAAACATCCGACTCGATGAGCGAAATCAACCCAAACCAGGAAAGTCTACAGTGAATGCGATTGATCAGACGTGTCATGTTCATGATGTTGCATATAAAAGTCCAGATTTACAACAGCGACATATCGCAGACGTGAAGTTGATACACACGCTAAAGTCAGTAAAAAATAAAAATCTGCAAGAATCACTAGCTAATTGGCTGGTAAGATCTGCAGTGAAAGGTAAATTAGTGTTAGGGACTGGGTAATTAATCGGTCGATAATTATTATTATAATGATGGAGCCCATTTATTATAGCCCAGGGGATACTGGAGTGGTAGGGCTGCTATTAGTAAATTTTCTGACGCTGCATGGGTCACACGTGCTGCAGCTGCAGATTGGCTAGGACGACAGGCAGTATGGCAAATTTATCTACCACCCCCTAAACAAATTCAATATGGGCATTTTGATGTCAGTGCCCCCAGTGAAGTTCATCAGGCCGATATTTTGTTTTTACCGCATGATACTATTAAAACTGGCAGACGTCAATCACGCACATACAAATATGCATTAACTGCTGTTGACGTTGCAAGTAGATACAAAGAAGCAGAACCGTTATCGCAAAAACAGCCGCCGAAGTTACCTCTGCGTTTGAACGAATTTATCGACGAGGGCCCTTGCAATGGCCACAGTTACTACTGATTGATCCTAGCAAAGAATTTCTGGCTGCAGTAACGTCGATGATGGAAAAACATAATGTCAAAATCAGACGAGGACACACTGCGTTACATCGTGATCAGGCAATCGTTAAACGTTTTAATCGAACACCTGCTGAGCGATTATTTGGATATCAATACGCTCAAGAAATCTCCATAAACACAATATCTCGTGAATGGGTTACAAGACTACCAAGTGTGATAGCCACATTAAATAACGAAATTACACGAGGAATTTCTGTGAAACCCATCAATGCAATCACGAAATAACGCATACCAGTACAACGACATGACTCTTTCTCAAAACAACCAGTACTAGCTAATGTGACTGTCAGATATTTGTATGAGCCTGGGGAGCTTGAAGGAGGGGGTATAAAAGGAGCGACTGATCCAGTCTGGAGCGTAACCGCACATAAATTTTCAGCGTGGTAAGATCCACGGGTAGACATGAAATCTGCAGATTAGATTCAACTGCTCCTCAACGTGGACTTATCCGTGAACAATTACAAGTATTTCCTGAAGATACTCAATTACCACCGCCTTGACGAAAGTGAAGGTTCACTGCCCTTCCTCCCCAGGAGCTAGCGCCCCTACGTCGATTACATTCCAGACAGGTCAGCGTTACATTATTACCATGACTACTATTAATTCTATCCACCGTAAATTGTCTTGGATTATTATCAGAATACTTCTGTCACAACATTAATGCGTTACAGCTCGCACAGTGATTAATTTGTCGTTGTTTTAGTGTCATGATCGTCGACACATCAAAATCAAAGTCGCGCTTGTTTTTTGTCACTTTGTTGATACCCAGCTAATTTTTTCCTTATTATTATATCATCACCATTGCCCTGAGTTTGATCCTTGTCTACAATGGTGCAGTCATCCTGAATAATTTCAGGGATAACCCTCCGTAGTTGAGACATTTTCGTCACTCTTGATACTGCTAAATAAACTAAACTGGACCATTCGATACGGTCATCGATAATCCATATCGTAGTATCCGAAATAATAAAACCCTGGGATGAATGAATAGTTATAACAGAGCCTAGGGTCCAGCACGATGCTGCAGCCGCGAGTGCTTTCTTAACCGCATCCACATCGACAACAACAATATCATTCGGTACAAGTTTTTGTTTCTCATTTGTTCCAGGAATCAATACATCAATATTTTGTTTACTTGTATCTGCTGGGCGATAACACATGGGACACGTAGACCTGGATATTTCTCTCGATGAAGCAGAAATAATCGCTGCTGAAGCGAATCACGAACACATTTCCGTGATGCAACTATCAGGTCATTAGGATGCCATAACTTCCAAAAATCCTCGTTTGTTGTTTCTGGAATTACTTTACGCATTCTCTAGCACTGGACGCTATCCGGCTGTAGTCGTATTAATGTTTCAAATTCTTTCAACGACTCATCGATTGCCCTGTGGTCCTCGAACATTTCCTCATAATAATCGACAGATTCTTTTAACCAGCAGTGTGGGGATTCGCCGACAAAGAGTGGGGGTTGGTCGTGATCGCCACATATAATAGCGGCTGTATTTTTCTTCAACAGCCATTGAAGAAACATTTTAAACACGTTCACCGATACAGTGCATATCTCATCCCAGATAATAATCTTAGGAACATATTTCTTGCCCATCCGTTCTGGGGTCCAAGCGTCTCCCTTCCATCGAAAGAAACTGTGATAGGTATGTGACTTAACCCCTCTTTGTTTCATCTCTCTGGCGAGCCGCTGAGTCGTAGTCAGCACCACCATATCATTGTCTATTTTTTTTTTGTTAGTTACAATGACAAATACGATTTAAACAAATTATTTATTAGTATAATGAATTACGAAAATAGGAATACGATTATTTCTGAGACTGAGCGATTAAATAATAATCCGTCGTCTGTTAATGAAAGCGGTATATAACTGAATGAACTTGACCTCCAAATTATCATGGATGAATTTTTAAAAAAATTCAAGAACGGAAATCTGAAGGGAAGTATACGCTCCCCGGGGAATATCGTCTTATTAAATTAATCAAGCATGCGATGAGGTTATCTCTTGCACGTGTAGATGATACACAATTTTTTTTTATTCGGCCCCTTGGCTGCCGCGATTGAGAAAAATCCGGTCAGCGTTATCTTCTGAATGTGAGGTCCAAAAACCATTAATTTCAAACTGAGAGAGTTAAATAAATTTATGTTTGAAAGAAGCAGCGCAGATTTACACACTGCACACGGTGGGGGTGGGGGTGGAGAGCGGTTGAAAATCGCTAGCGTGTGTGGGAAAATTGTGACACAGGATACCTGAGACTGGAATATCGCATGTGTACAGACTTGCGGTTTTCATTCATTGACTGACTGCCAAGCCATTGGAATGTGACCTACTGACTAGGCGGCGGATAAACAAGCCATTGTAGTACTTTGTAGCCCAGTTGTTAACACTGCCCGAGGAGCTAGCTCCTTGGGTATAGTAACAATAATACATATATTTTTTTCCCCCTTCTTTTTGTTTGTTTATGTGCGACGAGTATCTATCTTTTTTTACACGACCCTTTCTCGCACATAAAGACTGATCGACAGTACTTCATTTTTTAGTGTCCAAAAGATAATTATTTTGGTCTGTGAGGCGAAAGTGTATGCGGGACAACGAAGAACACTGGATTGACAGAAACTAGATTAATCAGGTTACCCGGTGGGGCCTTGGGGGTAAAATAATATAAATATAGCCTTGGGCTGCTTGTTTGGATTTTTAGGGTCTGCGTGGTAACTTTCTTCCACAATATCAGCAACTAAATTGACTGAAATTGTGGAAGTGATCATGACAACACCAGGAGATATATATGGTCCACCCCCGTGTGGGTCGTTATTGTGTTTGAGTATCGCAACGATACTGTTTCTGAAATGTTTCTCCATGATTCAATGATTTGAGGAAAATATTCATCGATTATATCGTTGAGGGTTTTTTCCGCTCCTCGATGTTAAATCCTGCTATTTTGAAAGTTGGCAACACTGCCTCGGCGATCTTAAAGTTCTCGAGAAACAACCTTTTGGTTTCAATGTTGAGATTAGTTTGATGTATAAGGAGCCTGTGAATATACTCAAATCGTATATTACCATATTTAGATGCTGTATCCGCGCAACGATTTGTTGTTTCAGATAATTGTTGGGATATTGATTTACGTAATTGGAAAACAATTGTCGCAGCGAATCGGTCCCTTGATTGTACTAACGTGCACCACTGTCAAGAAATGGTCTAACCCATTTGTCAGAGTAACGCCCTTCTCTGTCACTAATTCACACAGGAAGATACAGAAGAAATGAAGTACCAGTGACGTCATGAGGCCGATTTTTAAGTGTTTGTTGATCTATTTCCGACCACGGTAAACCTCTCAGATAATCGGGGTCTTTTAAAAATATCCTCTCATTTGTCTGACAGTCAGCGCGCTGTGATTGTGGTAGTCGTTCTGGTGCTGGGGAGCCACTTCTGGCTACCCTAATACAGTTCGAATCGATGACTGATAGATATCTACGGTATAATCGGGGGTGGATATTTCTAAGGCAGCACTTAACGTTGGCTCTTGTACCGTTATTGCAATTTAGATTCCTTTCCTGTGATGGATTTAATTCGACGTTGAAATTCATCGTTGATTTGTTCGATTTGAAAACTGCCTGCAGGGATGCCGATGGTTTGCCAGTCAAGGGTTCCATCCGATTTATTTTTAGACGCAAATACCAGTGAATTATTGGCTGGTAATCCACCAAACGATTTGAATTTAATATTGGGCCAGCTATTAATGTCACGGTTTGCCATTTATTTATTTTATTATACCCTTGATTCTAATTGGAGGCTAGTAGTGGTGGAGGCACAGGGGGTGGGGTGGGGGGCGACCCTCCAATTGCGTCATTGTAAATGTTAGCCATCGTATCAAATTCGCAGTCAGTAATTATACCGTCATTCAACGCCGACGATATCAACGATGATAATCTGGTGTACGCATGTGTTGCCGTGGATAGCAAATCTGTGTACTCATGTAATTTATCAGTGGCGCATGTTGATAATTTCTTGGCTATGATATTAGCGATACCATCAATCTCTGTTATAACAGCAATAACGATTCCCACCACTGGGGCTATCACGTAGGTGCCGGATAATGTGCCGATTAACGTCACAGTTTCAGCGACTGCGGCTGATGCAACGTACACAACAACGTCAATAACCACAATGCGTCGACAATATTTTTGTTTTGGTTTGCAGTATTCTTGTCTATCATATCGCTCAGCGATCGCTGCCAATCACTGGCTTGATCGAATCTGTATGTAGAATCGTAATTCATTGAATAGGGTAGTAAGGATATTATATGGCGCGCATGCACTCAAAGTAATTAATACTTTAACTAACTGACCAATTGAGGCACCGATGCTACAAATTCCAGACACCACCAGTAAGTGGCTGCGGTTAATTTTTTATCATAAGGGTCTAGTATAAATGTTTCTTCGGTGCCTTGATTTAATACGATTGACACAGTTCCAGAAAATTCATCGGTTGAATGGTGCTATAGGTATGTGGTAAATGTCCAAGGCTGCAATAATTGCAGTTGTAATTATTGATACTGTTGATGTTGTGGTTGTTGTCATTGTTGTTGTAATTCTTGATGCTGTTGCTTTTGTGGTTGTTGTCATTGTAGTTTTAATTATTGACGCTGTTAATACGCTGGCCTTCAGAGTGTCCCAGCAAACATGAGAACATTTAGGAGCGTTCAAAAGAAAAATCAGAAGAACCCGTTACAAGGAATTCAAAAAAGGTGAGAGAAAGAGAAGCAACGGCAGAAGAACTCATACCGGTGAAAAAATTTAAAATAGAAAGATAGATGAAAATAGCATTTGATGAAGTATTTTGAAATTTCATTGTGATTTCTATTCAAAAGAATGTACTCAAGCCCCCCAAAAAAGACCCCCCCCCCCCAAAAAAAATCTTAAGTGATGGATACGAAAATACGCACACGCATATTATAACAGAGGGATCTGAGTTTTATTTGATTTGGTAATCATTGAAAAGCATCGTTTCTTTCTCAGAGCTGTAGGTGGCCCTGAAAAGAGCCATTTGGGGTTTTGATGGACTTTTCGACATAAACTGCAACTGTCTTTAACCATTTCCACGTTCATATCCTGCTCTTGCTGATGTGACAGTGGCAGTAGTGACTGCTGCATCGATATAATTTGTAGCTGAAGAAGGTTTTACTACTCTAGTTTAATTTTTTCAAGACGTCAAGAGTTTTCCCTCTTTTTTGGAAAATTCGTAACAGCGGCCTTGTTTGAATAAGTTTTGTATAGGATTCACAGTACTAATTTAGTTCCTATAGTAAACCTATGTAAACAAAATGATATTAAAAATTCATTAATTTTAAATTCCTGAGTGCTCATGATCAAACCTATATTTTTCAGTGTGAACGAAGCCTAGATGACAGCTTCTGTGTAGAGAAGAGGATAGGAGCCGCGGCATTTTCTGGACCTACATGTGTTTGAAACGTGCTTTCAATTCCGCACCAAAGAGTCAGGTGCTAATTTCAGTAATGAGTGTCCAAATTTCAAGACTCTTAAAGGACTGAAACTGCACCAAGAAAACAATGTCTCTGTTTTTTCTCTTACGGCTAGGATAAGCACTCAAAAGATTCTTTTTCGTGCGAAATAACTTTCATCATCAACCAATCCTGGCCAGCCAAACCCATATATACTCTATTTTCTGTTCAACCATCTCCAGGCTGGTTCCCATTTTTCCATACAATTAGTAACGTGTGCCCCATAAGACCTTTAACGTTTGTATGCTATCTGTCGAAGTTTTCAAAATGGTTAAATCTTTAACATACGAATTCAGTTTTGCTATTTAGTTTGATGGTGATTATATAGCCCTTGATGGATGGATATAATCCATCAAATTACCTATAATTAGGTGGAATAGACAAGAAATTTATGAAAATATTTAGCTGAAAATTGTACATATTAATCGCCTGGTAACTCAAGGAGAACCACTGATGTAGGGCAATTCTGTAAGCCTGATTGTCCTGTCGTCCTAATCAGCTAGAAATTAAAGTAACCGGATGGAATTTAACGCAACATAAATGACAGGAGAGTCTCAACAATACAAAGGCTGAATCCACGTGTGGTTTAAATGAAACAAATATAAACGTAAAATCAAGTGAAGTTGATAGGTATATATTTGCAGATAAATGAAAAAAGAACAATAGCTTACTGTCTTGATGCCAGTGTGCACAGACGCTGAATGCAGGCAATAGCTTACTGTATTGATGACAGTTGATGCCAGTTGCCACAGATACTGAACTCAAGCAATAGCTTACTGTCTTGATGCCGGTGGGCACAGACGCTGAATGCAGGCATTAGCTTACTGTATTGATGCCAGTGGATGGCAGTTGCCACAGATACTGTATTCAAGCAATAGCTTACTGTCTTGATGCCATTTGACGCTGACACTAAATGCAAGCAATAGCTTACTGTCCTGATGCGATTTGACGCTGAAACTGAATTCAAGCAATGCCACTTGGCGCATACATTAAATTCAAGCAATAGTTTAGTGTCTGATTTTCATTCGGCACAGACACTGAATTCATGCAATAGCTTAGTGTCTGAATTTCATTTGGCACAGACATTGAATTCAAGCAGTAAGTACCACTTATATCTTGATCGGATGACGTCATTTTATTCCAGAATTCTTTTTCGCTGCCAATTCTTGCTTTTTAATCTGAGCAGGGGTCAGAGTAACATTCACTGGATGATATGACATTATTATTAATATCATCAACGACGATTTAATTACTGAATGGAAAGAACACTTAGGGGCATCAGCCACTCTCATTCGTCCACCCCACCCCACCCTCAAGCAACGTTCTTTTGTCAGACAGCATAACAACGATTGGCCTGTAATTCATACCTCCTGGTACTAAATGAGCTCGAAAGTGTATGTCAACAACAGATTGTCTAAATAAATCCAGATGTTCCAACGGAAAATAATAAATCAGATATAATCTTGTAAAATCCAGCTGTGATATTTGTAGACCTGAATCCACATTTTGATCACGTCCCATGAATATCATCAAACGATGATATGCACGTGCAACATGATTATTTTCAGAATTCAGTAACATATCCTCAGAGGTTTCTTGATGTCCGTTTATCCTTCATAAAATTTCAATAACACAAAGTGAGTCAAATATCACTGCACTGCGTAATTATGAGTTTACTCGTGCAGCATTTTGGAAACCAATAAATATATGTTGTGGGGCAGAGACACCTAGCTGCGATGCTATCTGCCATGTAAATAACCCAGCAACGTCACTTTGATGACTATCGGTGGTCATTGTCAACCACGACAACGTTGACTTACCACCTTGGTCTATAAACGATAACAATCGTTTCTCTTCGGTCAGCGACAATGTCATTGTTGGCATCCACAGTGAATGTTTTGTTAGTCTCACTATACCAGCATCAACCACAGCAGCCGGGCGCCATATTGCATCGTTGTCGTTTTCTTTTCTTACAAGTGCAACTCTATGCTTCGCTCCCAAAATAACTTTTCTGACACCTCTGCAAAATCCAAAGATGTGGGACAGTGGAATTGTAGATGAAAATGTTTTAAGTGCACCTGTCAGCATTAATAGTCGTGTACTAAATCCTAAGTTGAAATTTGGAGTAGCACCATGAACCACAGGAGCCACGTCAGCGTTGTCGTTGTCGGCGAAGTTTCTTGGTCGTCTAATATCAAACGGTATATCATTAGGATGATCATGGATATCTTTGGCAAACATCACTGACGGACCGCCTGACATTGAATAATCATCGGAATATCTTGCTAGACCCAGTATAGTCGTGGCAACATCGACGCTATCGAGTCATGATTCGGTGATTCTCCCGTCGATACTGTTAGTGGCACTGTTAAACAACGCCATGATGTCATTATTAAGAAAACCAATTTTAATATCACCCACATATCCAACAGGTGGATTATCGGCTCTCAGAATTTCACCTTCTACTTCAATAAATACTACAGCGGGCAGGAAATATCTACTTGTTTCCTGAACTTGCAGCTCAGTTTGCCCACGCTGATTTGGATCACGTGCATCGCACGAATAATATTGATAATCACGTACTGATTCATTTTTAAGGACTGGGGAATCCATATCGAATGCGGGATCAGATACACGCTTGAACATTTTATTATTAATTCATTATCGTCTAACACGAAGACCACTTCCCGCTAATCGACTTGTGGCTATATTTTTCTCTCTCACCGATTCTGACCGTGGTACGGGCGCACCAGCTAATTCTTTCAACCGTTCATTTGCAGCTTGATTTATTACTTTACTGACATTCGCGGGCATCACTTCAGTGCTTGGAAGTGTAACTGGCTGTGGTTTTCGTCTGCGTATTAATCGTGCTAGTCGTTTCTTGATCGCAGAAATTGCTTTACTAGCAACATCACCCACAGTACAAATACCTTTAACACGAACAACATCAATAGCATTCATTCCTAATTGTTTTACAATCGGTATCGCTTTTGGAGCTATCCTTCTGAACATACCCTGAACAACATCACCTCCATAGATCGCTTTGTATACGGGCAATCGTGAATTTAATACTTGGACCAGAGTAAGTCGACGTTGAGAATTGTGTATGATCATGTTATTTTTCCTGTCAGTGATCTAATTGTGATCAATTACTGTAATAATCATCGGCAATTTCATCGATAAGTAAACATTCATATCCATGGCACCACAAGTAAATAATCACTGACAAATAGCAGCTGCTTCACTGATGATTTCAGGGGAATTATTACCAGCTCGTCGCCCCCCCCCCCTAATTATTATCTCTTGTCGATCAACGTCGGCAAGGACGTTACTGGGGCACGGGGTAACAAAACCACTCCCCTTGGTAGTACTTGTACCAGGCCTGGCAAGACAACTTCCAGTAGCACCAGGATCAAAATCAGTATCATCAAACCAATCTGGAGTTGGTGATTTCAAACCTGGGGGGTCTCTTTCTTCCTCAATACGAAGTGGTGGTGATGGTTGTATCTCTGGTCGAGATAGCCCCCCCCCCATGGGGGCGGTGGAATTGGTGTTTTAGCACTCCCTCGCAGTACATCAACTTCTTTAACAAAATGGTTAAACTCTTTTATATGTTTTACTCCCTTGCTGAAATACCCTCTTTCTCACGAAATACAACTTTATTCCACTCTTTTTTTTGTTGAAGTTTTATAAAATTCTGGTTTTAGAAACTGGCGCCACAGCAGATATCCAAACACAGGAACTCTCCATGGATTCTTCATCATATCTAGATAGCCTTCCGGAGTAAAATATCTAGTTTTTAATTCTGATTTAGATCGATCCTCGACAATATTTTTAACGTCTTCAATTTTAGCGAGTGTTTCGTCGGCAGCTTCAACAGCCTATTTAATTTGTTTTGGTAATGCTTCGATAACCTGCTGTGATGCCGTTGTTGCCTCAATGATCTTTTTAGTTGGTTCGACAATTGGTTTAAATAATTCTGCTGTATCTTCTGCAAATTTCACTTAAGCTTACTGTCTCGCCTGTAATTTTTGTTTGACAGAATCACGGACTGGGAGATATTTATTAATTGCCTTTAGTCGTTGTCGACCTAATATAGCTGTGCGAGATTCAATAGTCAGTGCAGAATCGCTCATTTCATTATTGATATAACACTAATTTAATTACAAACCATTGCTCACTCTTTTCTTTAGTCTCCGCTCACTCACTACAGTCAAAACAACAATAAAAAATCACTCGTTAATGCCGGAGGAGTTGTCGCCCCTTTCTTGAAACACTTAACAAAAAATAACGATCAAACGCGACTGCACTAACTTAAAACTAACTGACCTGGTTCACACAGCCAGTCTGGCAGCCAATGGAATCACGAGGCGCGTGGGAAAATATTGTACCTGTTGCCATGTATACAAATACCATGGACCGCATCGTTTCTCTTGTTAGCTCGCTTGTACAAAACATTGTATTGGATTGGATTGGATTTCACTTAAAATTTGTTTTTGTTTTCACATAACAGCAGGAAGAGCGAACTGACGGAATAACTGCATAAAGGTCCATAAACAAACAGTCTGTAGAAATGTGTATACACAGTAGCGCAGCATAATAGAAACAGTGATTTTACCAAATAAATACCAACACGATGCTAGGTCCATTACTAAAACAAATAATAACTTTTCCTATCTTTAACATTTAAAATTGTAACCTTTGACCTCTGTCATGAATTTCGGCAATGAATCTCGGCAATGGTCCATGATATATAAATCTCCAAGAACAGCCATCTCTGCAGTTCTTTGAATGTACACCGCCTTTCAGGGAAGAATATTTTTCCCAGCTTTTAAACCAAATTGGCAGGGTTATTGGTACTTTTTTACGTCAAATAAATCTAATTTTCAAAACGATAGGCTATGCACTCCATAACTAAGTCAACCTTGATCTTAGTGAAACCGTATCCAGAGTTCTAAGATCCATCTCAATTTCACATTATTGTAATATGAAGTTATGTCCGTTCATAACGTTTGCATACTTCCAATAACTCGAGAACCATAAAAAAAAATCTATTGCATTCTCTTACTTTAAGACGAATCGACGAGAGAAAGCAGATGTGCCCAGTTACATTTTATGCTATTGTTCTTCTATGCTGTTCTTGCCAAAGGAATTTTGGATGGTTTGTTGTTCACTTACAGACATGTATAAAATAATCCCTAATTTTGACATTAATAATTTTCTTCTACAACTGGATTGTTGCCTTCATTGGAATGCCCCATGACCCATGCGATATCGTATTCTGTTTTATAGGCTGTTAAGAACTTAGTGTAGTTCGTTCTGTTTTAACTCTATATGAAATAAGCCCCACATTTGACATCATAACTTTTCTTCTAGAAAACGTTTTTTTTTTTCCTCACATGGGCATATACTTTGTGTCCTGGAGTAGGGCCTCTATACTTTCTGTAAACACTATGGTGGCTGTTATTCTTCCGGTTCTTAAAGACTGAGGTTGTTAATAATCCAGTTCAGTATCCACGAATGTAGTTCTAATCTATTTTTAGAACATTTTTTCCTCTCTCATTTTGGTGGTGATAGAAGAGTTTTATTGGTGCATTTTTGGTACGGATTTAAAAGTAATTGTTTATTCTTGAGAATATGAGCTTATGGTATGGTTGTCTGTGTGTATTTCGGCGACAGTGCACAGTGAGTAATAAGACCTTGGTGATGATCCGGAAGTGAAATCTGTGTTCCATTGCATGTTGCTATGTTTACAATCCAGCCTCTCAAAAAAATGCCGGTGAACCCTTGACAAGAACTTCACCGTGAAGTCAAATTTGAAGGAAGTTTAGATTAACATATGATTTGTATTGATTGTCACACAGTGAAAAGTTCAGTACTGAGAAACAAATGTAGAGAATATATAGTAAAATTAATTGTGTTCTATGGCCTGTCAGGGCAGTATTGACTAAACTTTAAATTGCTATACAATTTTTATTATTAATGATAGACACATGAAATTTTCACACCTTGTGTATATTGATTGTAACAATTAGAAATTAATTAAAATTGTAAAAATTTAATCAAACAAATTTAATTAATTTTTAAAAAAAATAATTTCAAATGAATTCACAAAAATGGTATCTGTTGGAGATGACACTCATTATTATTAGCAGCAATGTATTCCTACACCATATACAAGTTGCAATGGAGGATTTTTTCCAAAGCCTGTCAGCGAAAATCTCTTTAAATTCTGCGCCAGCACATAATAGTGATTGTAGAATATGGACAGGAAATATAACATCCAATAGATTATATAGGGATCCAGAGACAAACACATGGAAGAAAAAGAATGTCCACAGACTAGCATTAATGGTAAAGTTGAGAAGTCTGAATATTCCAAAGGAGCTCGATGCATCCCATTTATGCCACAACAGTTTGTGCGTGAATGTTGATCACCTGATTTTAGAACCTCATTCCGTTAACAATAATAGGCAGTGCTGCAAAGGTTATGGGCATTGCATTGGGCATGGTGACTTTTCAGCCTGCATGATAAAGTTGAGGTTGTACCATGGAATATTATATGTATCTTGATATGTCCTATACACCCACCCACCCACCCATCAACCCATGGATGGATGGATGGATGGATGTGTTGAGTAAGCAGGAGAAAAGAAAGAGTGTGGTCTTTATTTTAGTAGACCATGCTGGTATGACAGTGCTGTCTTAAATACATTCCTTCCTTCCTTCCTTCGTTTCTTCTTTTTCCTTCCTTCCTTCCTTCCTTTCATTCATTCATTCATTCATTTATTCTCTCAGCTAGTAAGTCATTTCATGTTATTTTATTTTAGAATATTTTAAGATTTATTTATTTTGCTTTTTAATTTCTTTATTTGTGTCTTCATATTCGGAGAAAAACTGTTTCGACCTCTCCATAGGTCTCATCAGGTGGTAGTAAGTAACACAACTGCTTATAACATGCGTTGTGTTACCTACGGATTTCCCCACTACAGTTTTCCCTACTGTACCATGTGTTATTTGTGGTGTCTTTGAGCATTGTCATTTTGCACATGGAATTAAGATAATCTTTTCCATCTGCAGTGTCCATTGACTCCTGCTAAACCTGTGCATAGGAGTGATCGCCCTTGGTGTCTAGCAGTCCTTTGAAGTAGTCAGACTTCCTATTGCCTTGCTGAGTCCTGTACCTCAGATGGGCCTGTATCATATTTCCTCGTCTTGCTAGAATACGTTGCCTGGTTTGTGGACGCTTTTGATACAACTGATGGTAAGTGCATTCTTTATCCATTGTCTCCAGTGATCTCATAGTCCTTGTTGAAAATTTACCTCCCAAATGTGTCACTTTTGTTTTGAGTGATGATCTCAGGCTGTTACAGAGTCTGCGTATTGTTGAATGCACTCTTGCCTCAAAGTTTCTGGAATAGTTCACATTTTTAGGTGATGAAACACTGATTGATCTGTTCACATCCTCACATTTATGTGTGTTTGTGTTCAGTCGCAGTCTTTCTACAACATCACAGGAGAGTTTCATTTTCAGAACTTCTAGCAGGATGTTCTTATCATTTTCTGTCATGTTAAGATGAGTCACTTCATGAGGGCCCAGTTATGCTGATCGCATCCTCCAGCTGTTAGTACTTCCTCCCCCACAGACCTTTGAATAATGCCGGCATTTTTAGCAGTCCCCTGAATAACAGCGCAGAGTGGCATCCAGCACTTGGGGAAGTTGACATTTAATTTTTGTAACATCACCACTATTGTCCTCTATCAGTTGCTTGAAGATCAAACTGCAGCGTGTTTTAATGTCTTGGCTGAAAATTTTCTGTTTGAGCCTTTTCCTTCTCTTGTTCTTATTCCTGGAAACATGTTTTCACTAAATATTGCAGAATTACAGCGTTTGAACTATAAACGACCCAAATGGATGGGGTCCGACAGTCTTTCTACTTCCCACATTGGATGCAGAATGTTGGAAGCATGTTGGAAGCCAGCAGCAGCCTGTGCATCTCCATCTGTTGTTGCATGTCTAATGAGAATTTCTTGCAGCACAAACTTTTTTCCAATTTCTTTTGCCATTTCATACTCTGAATATGGTGCAGCTGGTGACAGATTTGCTGTGCAGTCAACATGACCTCCTGGACACTGCACATCAAAACCTTTCCCCTTCAGCCATGCTCCAATCCAACACAGCTTGTTTTCTACTGTAGTCCCCACAATGTATTGCTTCTCCGTAACAGTTTCACAGGCAATTCCAACAGCTTGCGATGAACTTTGACCAGGTTTCTTTTCATGTCCAAATCTAATGGCATTATATCTTGCGTCAAAAGCAACATTTATTTGCTCCGGATGCTGAACACCACGCATGACATTAACCTGTCTGACTAGTTTCAGCTTGTCTATCATATCTATTTCATTGAGCTCCACAGTTGCTTTGCCTACAATGTTGGAGAACCTTTGCATAAATGTTTTGCTAGGTGGCTGAATGTCAGTGGCTGCAAGCAAGTATCTAGCCCTGGTGTTGCCCATTGGTGTATCCTGTAGTCCAGCTTGAAGCATCATATTTACAGCAGCAGGATTTGGCCCAGGTTTATTTGTTTTTATCTCCTCATACAACTTATACTCTGGTGACTTAAAGCTGCAGTTTTTACACATCATAGTATGCTTCCAAGCACGTCCCTATTTTCTTTCATTAGTAATTTGGAACTCTGGTCTGTCACATATGTTGACTTGATTACCATGGCGATGAATGCTATCATTCCACATCTCAACATTTTTTTTTTCATGCAGATGATACGTGTCCCATCGTGCTCATTCAATTCTGTCTCTTTCAGGTCCAGTTTTTCTTTGGATGATGGTCGTAGAATTTTTGCAGACCCAGGTGTGCCATTACAGTCTGGTGCCTGAACTGACTAGAGACCCCCATTTGTCGGCTTTGTCAATGCTATGAGAGAGAACTTGTCTGCATCCATTCTTCTGGTCACTGGAACAGATGCAGCACTGGAACTTGGTAGAGTATCATCAATCAGATATCTGACTCCTTTATTATGTGGAATATTTCCATTTTTAAAAAAAGTTGTCTTCCTCTTCTTGTACCCTTTCATGGTTTCCTTTACAATAACTGCATGTAAAATACAAGAAGGATCCTCTCTTTCTCACTTATATACCTAGGAAAATGCATGCTAGTTTGGTTTCAGAGAACTACACCAACTCTTCAATACTATTGGAAGCCAAACATATGAGGGCTCCTCCCCTTCATGGGTGGAAATGATGTCATGGACTTGGTTAGTACCTCTAGCTTGCGTATTTAGATGCTACCAGATTTCAGGTGCTACCTTTGATTGACAGGCCCTGGTTTTATTACTTCACACCTGATAAGGAAAACCATTGATGTTCATGATAAAGGAATGGAGAGACTTTGCCACAGAATAAAATTTGTCAACTTCAGGTTTTACATTTTCATTAAAATTTAAGTTAAATTTAAATTTTCATATAAAAATATGTATCATTTTTAAAATTGAATTTTCTAGAAAACTTTAACAGTCAAGTTTAATTTCTAGTACTTTCCAGATTGGTGTTAGGACTAAAAACTAATTACAGTTATTTGAAGTGTTTATCTTGATTAGCAAAATCACAATTAAACTTTAAGTTTTGTGCATTTTTGACATTCGGCCATTTGGAATTGGCTTGTGTTTGTGTTACAGTGGTGTCAGATAAAAGCCTGTTACTGTCCTATTCATGGATGAAATTCCTTAAAAGTTTGCAGCAGTAATTAAGAGGCATTGATTTGATGACGGATGGAAGTTTTGTCCATGGAGGTGAAATTGTCTGACCCTGTTAGGCATCGGGTCACAATTAGTACTTCCAATTCAGTACCCACGAATGTAGTTCTAGTCTATTTTTAGAACATTTTTTCCTCTCTCATTTTGGTGGTGATAGAAGAGTTTTATTGGTGCATTTTTGGTAGGGATTTAAAAGTAATTGTTAATTCTTGAGAATTAGAGCTTATGGTATGGTTGTCTGTGTGTATTTCGGCGACAGTGCACAGTGAGTAATAAGGCCTTGGTGATGATCCGGAAGTGAAATCTGTGTTCCATTGCATGTTGCTATATTTACAATCCAGCCTCTCAAAAAAATGCCGGTGAACCTTGACGAGAACTTCACCGTCAAGTCATCTTTGAAGGTATTTTAGATTAACATATGATTTGTATTGATTGTCACACAGCGGAAAGTTCAGAACTGAGAAACAAATGTAGCGAATATATAGTAAAATTAATTGTGTTCTATGGCCAACTGCTACTAGATATAGCTGCTACTCGTCAGGCAACCACTCTCGATACTGCTTACTGCTGACTCAATGCAGATGGAAATCCATATTCACGCAGTATGATTAGAATGTGTCGCAAAACATGGAAATAAATGATAAAATAAACTTTAAAAGGAGCTGCGACCATAACCTCATATGCACATCCCTAAAGAACTTTCATGTTGTAAAGTTGCGAAGTAGTTAAAAAATGTGTTAATTTATTTGGAACTTTCGTCCCATAGTGGTTTTAGTAACCGCCATCTAACAGTTCAAATTCACTTAAAATACACTTCATGTGATTTGTCTTGCGAAAAGAAAACCAAATTATCCTTGTAATTTTCAGTGTAGTGCCTAATAGCTCTCATTATGGCGTATATTTTGACTCCATATTTATACTTCTAAAACAATCACAGATTCAGATGATTGATATGCTTCCAATTTGTTGTTCTCGGTTTGCTGAAAATCAAATCACGCTGAATGATCTGATTTTTTTTTTTCTTTTTCAAAATAGTATTTTTGAAGGAAACTTAATTGTTATATTAACAAGAAATCTGTAATAAAGCAAGATGTCTTCAGGCTTGGCTTTCTTGGTCTTAATCTACCCACCGCTTTCTTCTCCAGTCTCCTCAAATTCTTCTTTTATGGTAGGAATCAAAGTTCTAAGACCATCCATCTTGAACGTCTTAGCCAAAAACATCCATCACCAGCAACACCACACCACCATCTGAAATCTACTAAACTTCATTCGAGTAGGTACTTAACACATGCACACATTTGTACAACAGCACAAGTGAACGGACAGGCAGGATCACATTCTGTGCGAGGTTTCTTCAAAAGAATGGGGAAAGCAACTTATAAGTAGATTCATATAATCCTGTTTTTCTAGGTATGTTTTTAAGTCACAAATAATGTTCAGATATTTACTTTTCTAAACCATTTCCATTTGTTCAGGCCTGGCCCATTTATTAAGTTACCGACAACAAAATGGCAGTCACTATAAAGAGTAAAACGTGGGGGCGAGAGAGATTGAGACAGACAGACATACAGATGGTATTATAAGTCATTTATTCGCAAAGACACTTGAACAACAAACCGAATATAATACATTACAAGATTTGACAGAACGTACATTTTTCACAGAATGTCATTTTATTTACAGTCGAGCACCGAAAAAATAAAAGAAAATTTTCAGGCGAAGAGAATCTCATACTGCGATTAAAAAATCCCGATACAAACTTCTGACCCAGAGATCGCATGCACTACATCCGGGTTTGAGATCAGACCAGATTATCTGTCTCAGCCAGTCGAAAGTACATTTCAAATCTCCAGTCCTTCTTGATTGGTTGAGGTAAAATCTCGAGCTTAAAATGAAACTCAAAAGTTTTACGATCTCCAGGTGAGGTCTACAAAGATGCGATCATCCACAATATTTAAACATGGAAGAATCAGTCGGGTTTATGCTAACTAAAAACAGTATATAAAATTTATTCCAAACTTGATTTTAAAAGAACTACGTGATAAATACGTAAAATGACGTATATGGGTATAATACCGCGTATTCAGCCGTCAGTATTTGCCTAACTCTTATCTGAGTAACATGTCTGCATGTGTATAAGCAGTACAATGCTTTCATTTGTTACAGGTACGAAAACCTGTCTACCCTTCTTAAGAACAATTGCATGTATTGTTGATATAAATATTTATCTGATATTGCCCGGATGTATATTGAGATCTGAATACACCTATTAAACAGAACAGTTAATATAGCAATTGATTTTGTACAATGCTAGTTCGTTCTAGATCCAAAAGCTTATGATCACTTTCTGGTATTGCAATATGAATTGGTTTAACAGGATTGATAATATTACAATATATATAACACAATATATATTTTTGATGTAAAGTATCAATTCTCCACACGATGATTCCCTATGTCTTATTTTCCTTAGCTAATATCCGGGCGCTGCAATAGAATCCGGGTGGGATGCTTGGCCCACTACTTTGGTATAAGGTGGCGGCATGCTCACTATCGTGGGCGCATACCATCCGGCGCCGTATCCCAGAAATTCCATAGGAGTCGACTTCATTTCTCCTACCTCCATCTTAAGGGTATATGGGGGAGGATTGTCATGAACCATAGTAGAGAAGGCGAGTTGATGTTTTTCCATCGTTCCCTTGTCTTGAAAATGCAAACGAAAATAGTGGAATTAATAGTATATAGGTAAGAAGAACATTATATGTTTCTATATACGTCTAGTTTTCTCCAGAAATAAGGACGATAGCGGTTTGTTATTCAATTTAACTTTGTCATATTAATCGCTAAGATGTCATAGCTTTATATCCGAATGTCAATCAACTTGATATCAAAGATAGCTTTGCATCCGAATGTGAAACAACGTGATATTAAAGATGGCAACCATCGGAATTCATCGCAAAGTTGCTGCTAAGTCTTATGAAGAAATAGTATCACTGAATGCAGCTTTGTTTTACTTTATGACCAGAAACTATTCGCTTCAGCACAAGTGTTTGAAGAATAAGTTTAGCATCCAGCAATTCTAGAATCAATTCACTCTTTCCACAAATGTGCTGACAACAAATTTTGTCAGCCCTCATTGCAAAAGATTAGGACTGAATGCAGCTTTGTTCTATTGTATGACCAGCCTTCATTGTGATACTTTAGCTGCATTTGAAGATGGAAATTACACAGTGCAATAAAAACTATGATCTGAATATGAATAATTTTATCGAAAGTGGAATCTCGACAGTTTTAACAGTAGACTAAGAAATCAACTTGAAATATTGGTAGCAGTTTGAGTCGACGAGGTTAAAGTAGTTACATACATAATGCCAGATGAGAAATAGATCTGGAGTGTTTCAGTCAATCGTGTCTGAGTGAAAGAGATCTATTTTCATTTTCTTCATCTAATCTAAAAATATGACTTTAGTACTACTTGGTTTAACAATTCCACTTGTTGTGTATATGTTGCAAATCTTACCCTGGAAATTTGAGGTCTCAATTTTTTTCCGGTTGCACTTCTTTAAGATGCATATTCCTCCGGTCACGACGATGAGCGATAC
>JAECUM010011539.1:0-10485 GCA_016617855.1 Megalonaias nervosa | reverse complement strand
TCCCGACATAAGATTATTTCATAAACCAAAATTAACTGTTAGGGATATCATAGAAAAAATCAAATTGATTTATAAAGAATTTGGGGCATCACTAACATCAAACAACAAGAATCACGCAAAAAGGTCAGACTACACACTCAACTATCCACAATGGCCTAGATCAGATTTTATTGATAATCCTCGTTGGAGAAATTGTCTTAATACAGATCGGGGTTTCTACGGCGGTGATGATATTACAGTTATAAATGAACATTCTGCCATGTTGAAATTTCATATTTGGGGAGTCAACGGTTGGTTCAACAATTAATCCCAACTCTGTTAGGGACAAAGTCCGAGATTTTAATAATAACAATTATTTTTTATAATGGCGAAAGTGCACAATCATTTATATTTATATGAAAATGTGCACTTTCGCCAAACACAAATATATATCATATACAAATTAATTAATTTTTCTATCTGATTTATAATTGATTAAATATTTACAGTAAATAATAATAATGGCAACCGTAGAAGATAAAAAAGCACATAATATTTTGGATAATTGTCTTAATTATTTTGATGATGCATTATTCCACGGTCCAGATGGTAAACAGTATATTATATAACCACCAGATACCGAGTTGACATTTAAATTAGTTGATAATAAGATCATTCCTTTTCTTGGTAAAGAAACTAATTTAACCATGTTTTCATTAACTAGAATTATTCGCGAATTTTCACAAGAATTTTTATACAGATTTAATTTATATAAAAAATCTACAGCAGAAATAGAATCTATTCTTGGCCGACCTCTTAATCTATCTGAAATCGGGGCTAAAATGTTTGTCGACGAAATGTTATCTAGGCCATATATACAACCCCCCACTTTAATCATACAACAACCTATGTTCGAAGATTCAAATAATACGCGGAGAAATATTGTTAAAGAACGCCCGGCCAACAGAAAAAATAAATAATATTTCTACATGATTTACTGATAATTCAAAGACGTATTTGTTCGGGATATATAAACGGCAACGGATATCTGATAAACAATAAAAGATAATTGTTATTATTTTTTATATAATCGAGAAAATAATTATATTTTATTTTTTTCCCACCAAGAAATATCTCGACAAAATTAAATATAATCAAAATAATAACAATTATTTTTATGGTGGGGATTTGGGACATACATTATATATATTATTATGAAAATGTGGCGTTTCCACAAACACAAATATTTATGCAGACCAATTATTTATTTTTTCTGTTGGCCGGGCGTTCTTTAACAATATTTCTCCGCGTATTATTTGAATCTTCGAACATAGGTTGTTGTATGATTAAAGTGGGGGGTTGTATATATGGCCTAGATAACATTTCGTCGACAAACATTTTAGCCCCGATTTCAGATAGATTAAGAGGTCGGCCAAGAATAGATTCTATTTCTGCTGTAGATTTTTTATATAAATTAAATCTGTATAAAAATTCTTGTGAAAATTCGCGAATAATTCTAGTTAATGAAAACATGGTTAAATTAGTTTCTTTACCAAGAAAAGGAATGATCTTATTATCAACTAATTTAAATGTCAACTCGGTATCTGGTGGTTATATAATATACTGTTTACCATCTGGACCGTGGAATAATGCATCATCAAAATAATTAAGACAATTATCCAAAATATTATGTGCTTTTTTATCTTCTACGGTTGCCATTATTATTATTTACTGTAAATATTTAATCAATTATAAATCAGATAGAAAAATTAATTAATTTGTATATGATATATATTTGTGTTTGGCGAAAGTGCACATTTTCATATAAATATAAATGATTGTGCACTTTCGCCATTATAAAAAATAATTGTTATTATTAAAATCTCGGACTTTGTCCCTAACAGAGTTGGGATTAATTGTTGAACCAACCGTTGACTCCCCAAATATGAAATTTCAACATGGCAGAATGTTCATTTATAACTGTAATATCATCACCGCCGTAGAAACCCCGATCTGTATTAAGACAATTTCTCCAACGAGGATTATCAATAAAATCTGATCTAGGCCATTGTGGATAGTTGAGTGTGTAGTCTGACCTTTTTGAGTGATTCTTGTTGTTTGATGTTAGTGATGCCCCAAATTCTTTATAAATCAATTTGATTTTTTCTATGATATCCCTAACAGTTAATTTTGGTTTATGAAATAATCTTATGTCGGGAAAGATGCTAGACCAATTACTTAATAGATCATTATAATTCTGAAGTAGATCGGGATCGCCGATCATGTCCTCGATGTACATACGTAAGTCCGGGCCGGATATCGATATTGTTGTTATTAATAAATTATCAGGTACAACATCGGGTAATCCCAATAATATTAGAAACTTTCTTATTTTTGACAATTTTTCGCCGGGGCTGAGTTTGTCGCCGCGGAAAACCTCTGTGGAAATTGCCCGTCCTTGATTAAATTTATCAACAATTACCCGTTGAGCCTTTCTCATATGTGCTGAATTTTTATATAAATGTTCTACTTGCTCGGCCGGTAATTTACCAACATCACACTGGAATATACCCTCGAGATAAGATCGCCTTGCTTCGTACGGGTCTGATTTATCTCCGTGAAAATCCCCGTGAGAATTACGGCGATTGTATCTGTAGTATTCTACATTAATGTTGTTTTCGTAGTATTTGATAAGTTGATCGTCATAATCATTGTAATGCTGAACAATTTCACCATAATCAGATTCATTCCCGGACAAAATCCCGACTCCAGATTGTTTTATTCGTTCACCTATAGATCTTTTTAGAAATTCATCGACGGCCGGATTATTCTTGATGTCGGCATCTGATGGTTTCTCAATATTGTTTTTCATCGACCAGGTATAATAATCATCGGCGGGAGGTTCTATTATAGTATATCCGGTGTCCCTCATCATGTTGATCAATCTCGACGTGAAATACATCTTGGAATTGTTCTCGTCGATGATGTCACTGACATATGCAAATCCAAATGCGGTTTGCAATTCCCCCGCATTGGGGATTCTGTATAATTTAGCGTCGTCGTCGATCAATCTTTCTCTGTCAATAATCACTTTCTCGATGGCCTCACGATATATTGGTAATTTACCCTCACGTTGTTTTCGCGTCGCCGAATAATGGATCTCATCGACACAACGGAATCTGTGAATGGCCTGCTTAGTTGCTTCTACTGATCCTAGTTCTTCAGAAAATACAAACATAATTCTGAATCTATCATCGATTATACTGACTCCGGCCTCGAGTGTGTGGTTAAATAATACAACATCAACATCATCAAATGCAGTATTAATATTGCTGAAGTCCGATCTCTTCTGCGCCGGATTAGTATCAGCATGATAATATCGAACACGATATCCCCGATGTTGTAATTGTTTGGCCAAATTCTCCACGGAATAATTAGTTCTTCGTTTATTATGCGTGAATATAGCAATTTTGTCATTAATGTCCTTATTTTTTAATTTATCAAGTAAATTGTGTAAATTATTCTGATGGGACCCTTCTATAATAAACTTTTTATCGTGGTCGGGTTTGTAGTCGTTGATAATGAATTTCATAGTTGACCTTGATAGTTTGTCGCAAAATAAAATAAGATCATCATCATCAGCATCTGCGTCGAGGACAATTAATCTTTTGCACGCGATTACTAACCCGGCAAATTTCTCCCAACGCTCCTTACTGTGTTTGATAGACGCGAATTGTTGTCGCCGAATGCCGTGCCACTCATCTACAATAAGTACATCGGGGACTCCTCGGATCCGATGTAAGGACTCCCATTGGACAATAACACGTCTATGGGAATCCGGTTCAAAATTAATACTGCCAATAATATCCGCGTATGATTCAATATTATAATCCGATTTGATCTTCTCCGTGAGCGTCTTTCTGTACGATACAACAACAACAGACTGATTATCCCTCAAAGACTTCCATGCTGCCACAGATTTGCCCATTCTACATGCAGAACCGTCGAGATAATCTTCGTCAAATATTATTTTACAGCCGGGTCCTGCATCATGATCGGGTAAGTCGGTATATAGAAGATCTGCGTTCCTGGTTTTCATATAACCAGGATAATGTAATCTACGTCTCGCCGCGATTAAATATTTTATATATTTTTTGTGTTTCTTGGCCCGGATCTCGGTGTCGTGTATATTTGTATTTATCGGTAATTGTATTATTGGTAATTGTATTTGTTTTCCAGTTGATCTTGGGCAGCAAATAGAATAATAATCACGGTGATTTTCACCGTTGACATATACAAGACAATTATCGCATTTGTCCTCAACATGGCCGCGTAATTCATTAAATCCGTGACGACGTTCACAGATGTTGCAATAATGTCCGGGTTTTCTTGATATTGTGAATCTATTTCCACATGTATTAATCACGTCGATCAATTGATCAGGTCCCCCTGTCAACGCAATAGATATTCGTGTGAGGTCGTCCGCAATATCCTCGATATCGTCTGTAATTACTTGGTCATCATCGCGGGGTATTTCTACATGATAGGGTTGGATCGCCGTTGGACAAGATAGTAATTCAGATGCAGTATATTTGTTATTGTGTGATATAAGGCGTTTGCATAATGTTTGTTTGCCCGACTTATAGGACCGCGTGCCATTTAATTTTATACTGTATAATCCGGCCTGACGATCGATATTCCATCGTCGTTTACAACCGTATGCTAAACTAATTAAATCACGATGTTGATCGAATGTCACGGGGGTAGATTTACATAATACATGATATCCACTGTTTGTTTCGAAAACAAATACTTTTTCACGATCACATTTACATATCCTGGCAAAGTAATCAATTACCTCGTCGATGTCGATCGGCTGATTTGACGGCCGAATACCAATAAGATGATCAAGGTGATCTCGTACTTCCTCGAGGAGGAATTTTGTATCTAGGTCAAATACAGGATATCTCAATCGGAATTTGGGAATTATTTCTGTGACCGAAGATTTATCCGTGAATTCATCGACGAATCTATCAAAATCAGAATCACATAAAAAAACATAGAATTTACCGAAATGTTGTATAATGTTCCCTTGTGCATAAACACCATTACACACTGAGAGATTTTCCACAGCGTCGTCTTTGTATTTGTGGCAAACAATATTATTGAATGAATTTAGAAATAATAAATTATGCTCGTACAAATAACAAAAATTATTTTTGATTAGATCGTGTAATTCGTCTTGGGGAGTATTCAATAATATATTTCTGATACTATCGTGATAATTTGGCCCATAATGAAAATCTCTAAAATGATTATTTTCATTTAAATTATATACACTACTATATACAGATTGGGTCGTCTGTATCTTTTCGATCATCATTTTTTTTTCTGTCATCATCATGATACTATATACAAATTATGTATTTAATTAAATATTTGTTTAGTTAAAGATTTATAGTATTATATATGTCGATTCAGACAAATAATACTTGTTTGTGGATTATTCAGGGCTCAACACGATATTGTGGTAATGGATGTAAAGGGGAATATTGTGCTCGTCACAATTATATGTTAAAGAAAGGTTCGGGCGGAACAAGACCTTGCAAATTGTGTGGTAGAGGACTGCGTGGTAAATTGGATATCTGCACGAGATGCGGCGGTAATAATTACCGAACTACAGTAATTTATTATAGTAAAAGAAATTTAAAGTATGTGCCACATAAAGAAAGACCTCCAACCGTAGAGGAATTTATTGAGAAACATAAAAAAGATCAGTAGACAGCGAACCTCTACAATTTTGAGCGCGAAATTATGAAATCTGCGGAAAATCTAATAGATTTTCTGAAAAATGAAATCCTCCGGGTATAATACACAATAACAAACAGTTAAGACAAAAAAATTAAATTTATTCTCTTTGGAGACCACCTGCTATTGCTTTTGCGAGATAATTTGCAAAATCTTGCATTTTTTCTTCCTCTTTTCTCTGCTTGCCTCTAACCTCTTGTACTTTAGCTTTAAAGGCCTCCTGAGATTCAGCAAGTTTCTTTAGATCTTCTATGTGTTTTTTATATTTTTCATCTTTTGTCATGTTTATACTTGATTTTACACTTTGCCCTGGTGTACTAGAGCTTGATTTCTTAACACTTCCAGCAGAAAATGATCTTATATTAGCTGAACGTTTTCTCGAAGACATTTTTTATATGAATGATACTTATACCATTCAAATTTAACAGATTAACCAATAATAGAAAAGCAGCAGGGGGGTGATCCAGCATTACCAAATTCGATAAGGATGATTATAATAGGTCCGTCTGGATCAGGTAAAACACAATTATTATTAAATTTAATAATGCGGTGGTTAAAATGGAGTAAATTGTATTTGGTAGCACCATCCGTAGATGATCAACACTGTTACGAAGTACTTAAAGATTTTAATGAAAATGCAAAATTGCGGAATGAAGACGGTAATGATGTTGTTGACTTTATTACCGATATTGATGAGGCCCCATCTGTAGATGACCTCAGGGTCAATGACCCTCGTGGATTTATTAATAATTTAGTGGTGTACGATGATGTAATGCTTGACAAACAATCTAATCCAGCTAGAATATTTTCTCGAGGTAGACACAAGAATACAGATGTTATATACGTCACACAACGATATACACAAATACCTAAAGTGATCAGAGACAACTGCAATATTTTAGTAATGTTTAATGGAGTAGATAATTATACTTTACAGAATATTTATTATACTTGGTGTTCAGGGGATATGGACATGATGAAATTCAGAAACTTCTTTTCAAAAGCACAATCTGCTCCGTTCGGATTTATAACAATAAATCTTCATGACCCAAGATCCAGATATCGTATAGGTCTGGATAAAATCTTTGGTTAATCTGTGATTAACTCTGCTCCTCCTCTGCTAGAGAATTATTTCCTCTTTCTATGTATGTCTGTATGTATGCATGTTTGTCTGTATTTTAATTTATCAAAAATAATCAGTAGATCCCAGCGATTACCCTTCAATGGAACCCCTCGATAGCCTGTGTGACTTTCATGGGGTCCTTACATTGCCATTCTCTCTCTTATGACTATTATGCGGCACACCCATGTTCTGTTTCTTTTGGCTAACACCCTTTCTGGATGTTTATTTGGGGGTTCTTCCATGGGGCAGAGAGCTCAAGGCATACTACTGATTATTTTAGGGGGGGTATTGCATAGACACACCTCCCGGCGAATTTCTAATCGACGAAAGTGAAATATTAGCAATTCAGAAGGCTGTCTAGGCATTGCGATTTCGATAAAACCCCCACGAAACCCCGGGGTAGAATCCAAAATGGAATCCGACCACGAGATACGTGGTGATTTATCGAAATCTCAGGGGATGCCTCCCCCCCCCCACTTATTAAAAGACGTGGGCGACCCGGGGACCCGAACCCATCTCGGCGAGATCTGGGGTCGAACCGCAAACATCAGTATTAAAGTTTCCAACAACTTTAACATTGAGCTAACGAACTCGACTACAAATATACGTTTTAGAAATTATTATATGTAATTATTGTGCAATAGCATTTGATATCTGATTTTACAAATAAATAAATATTTATAATTTTATTAAGATATTTTGCCATTATATGTATGAACCGATTAAAATGTATTATATTTAAAATTAAAACACGGAAATAAACTGCACACAAATACCTGGACTATCGATAAACACAACTATTGTTTGAACTACTACGTCACACGTCCTTGAAAAATCGGTACGCATACCTATCTCAGTACATATATTATGTATGAATCACTTCACACTGTATATACATGCAATAGTTGATCTGGATAAATTCATAGCAGCAGGAAGGGTGAATGACCACATATGTGTGTAAGATAACAGCAGACAAGAAGGGAATATGATATGCGCGGTATGGCAGTCGAACCTTACACATTTGTCTTAATCATAATGCAAAATTTGCTCGAAAACCAAGTTGTAGGGTCCACCGCAGCAAGGGGTGGGGTGGGGTGGACAGACATTTGGTAATGAATATGTTTGCCTGATGATTAAGACAAATGATTTCGCGGTATGGCAGTCGAACAGACCACTTGCCTCAATTATCACTAAAATTTGGCTTAATTATAAGAGTGGTCTGTTCACCCTCCCTGCTGCTAGAACATATGTTTAAATTAAACATGTGTTGATTAATAAAGGACTAAATAGAAAATAGATTGGTTATTCAAACGATTTACCTTTTGGCATTTAAACAAACTGAATGATTTGAAACTTTATAAAAATGTTAGAAAATAACAATCCAAGCTTGGCTTACTTTTGACAAGAATCTAAAAGTACAGATCAAATAAATTTAAGAGTATTGTTTCATGTTGGCTTGGTTTCATTTTGACAAGAATCTAAAAATTCAGATCCAACAAACTTAAGTGTATTGTTTTATAGTTTGAATGAAATGGTCGTATGATCTTTAAACAGAAGTGAAATTTCTTGCAGCGCAGACCTTCTTCATGGATATACCCTCCACTGGTTCCAAAAAAGAGGCGATACTGCATTTGCAATAAGTCAAATGATAGAAGGTGACTGTGTTTCTTTTAAAATATTGTCTTTATCAATTATTTTCTCACGCTAAATGTGAGAAAATGTCAGTAATTTTATAAGATTTGCATCAGTGATAAGTCGCTTCGAATTTTTTCTTCCAGTCTTGCATACATTATTATTGAACGCAATGACAGAATATATATTGGTTACTATGCATGTCAGAGAGGAAAGGTATCTGAATGGACTATTGGAAAAGAAAGTTATTGATTAAATGAAACTAGATTTCGTAATTGGAGGAGAGGTTTATGTATGTTGGTGTCTCAGAAGACAAATTACGATAGTAAAGCATATATGAATAATAAGTTATTTGACTGGTTTCCTGTCAAATTTTTAGGGTGGTAGATAGTAAAGTTCATAGACTGAGACTTAGCCATATGATGCTTCTCCTACTGTCCGACTGGGAGGCCATGCATTAGAGAATGGTGCATTTTCTTATTGGTTGAATGTAAAAATCTAGGTGGTCATTGCTAACATTTATACTCTTAGACTTTGGCACGATCCTCATGCTTGCCATAGCTGGTTAAATAACTTGTTCAAAATATCAGTAATATTTTGAATGGACGACAGTGCTATAGCTATTCACACGAGATAAAAATTCTATGTCACAGAGGGATACAGTTACTCCAAAATTAATGTTTTGCAATCCCTTGATAGAAACGAATATGACATTAACAGTTATTATACGGTAAAATACGAGATCAACAGTTCTAAAATCCTGTAATCGAAATATAGATACATAATGTTAAGTTTTTTCTATTGTTGTTTATTATTTGAATATGAACATAAATATGATGAGCAAAGTTTAAAAATGATTCGTCGACAGACTAATATTGGTCTTTCTAACTTTACTGTTTGTAAAATGAGTTACAATTAGTAATTTTTAAAAGATAATCAGCTGAACGAATTTACGAAATGTAGTTTCTGAAACAAATAAGAACCTTTTAAAGTTGGAAAAAGAAAGGAATATGTAAAAAAAAACAAAAAAACAACATAGGGTACAAAATAATATGTTTGATCTAAAGATTAAAAGAAATGAACTGCAATGTAGGATTTAGTGCACAAATTGGTTTTAAATCGTCTCTTACGCATTGAGTTTCAATATTCTTTTTCTAATTTAAAGAATATAACTTTTTTTGCTTTAATATATTTGTTTTGAGGGTATTTTGTGATAATCTGATACGAGATGAAACCCTTAACAATTCATCTTTCTCACGTGAATGGATTTCATGAAAAAGAAATATATATTCATTTTTTGCTATCATAAGGCTGTATTGGCAATGTGAGGGATGCAAGAGTTGGTTTCACCCTTCTTGCCTTGGACTTCAACAAGAACCGCCCGAATTTTACTGCAAAGACTGTGAGGTAATGATCTTGATTTATTGTTTTCCTCTGTGTATATGTCAAATTTGTTGTGTCTATTTTTAGTTTCTCAACTCTGAGATCAAATGTATGCATTCCATAACATAAGAACAATTTAACTATATGCAGATACATTTCAACCACACACTAAGCTTGAACCATGCCTTGCATATTATTCCTCAATGTAAATTCCCTCAGTAAGAAAGTATGTAGTGTCTCCATAACGTGTAATACAGCCAAACTCTAGACCACATTAAACTGATTAGATTTTTATGAATAATTTCGACTGGATTTATTTCAAATATAATATGAGTCGACATATTGAAAGAGATTGCAAATATGCAAAATTGATACACATAGTGCAGACTTTATTTTTCCATAAACATTTCATATTCACTTTAGCAGACACTGAAAAGTGATTCATAAATATTGTATATCAGTTCCAAATTGTAGCAAAATATAAACATAAATAATATGCCGGCCTGGATGGGAATGTACCTTGGTTAAGTTAAATGAATTGTGAATTTAAAGTGCTTGCA
>JAECUM010011538.1:0-23856 GCA_016617855.1 Megalonaias nervosa | reverse complement strand
GGCTAAAGAGGCTCGAACGACAAATAACGGTAACGAAAAGAACTAAGAAATATTGGCGAATGATTTCAAATCAGATTCAAATAAGACAGTAACAGGAAATATAGCTGAATGAATGAATTAATAACTTGTTTGGTTACTACATATCTATCAAGCTAGCTTTCCATGTACTTACCTAATGACATAAAACAAACATTTTTTGACACTGTCCACCTGTGAAAGTAATACTGCAAATTATAAAAGAAATGGCCAATTAAATTATCGCGAATTTTTTCACGACCAGCATATACTCGACATAAAATTATCGTGAATATTTTCACAACCAGCATATACTTGACATAAAATTATCGTGAATTTGTTCACAACCAGCATATACGCAACATAAAATTATCGCGAATTTTTTCACAACCAACATATACTTGACATAAAATTATCGTGAATTTTTTTCACAACCATATATACTCGATTTAAAATTATCGCAATTTTTTTTTACAACCAGCATATAATTGGCATAAAATTATCGCTAATATTTTCACAATCGAGAATATTTTCACAACCAGCATATGCGCAACATAAAATTATAGCGAATTTTTTCACAACCAGCATATACTCGACATAAAATTATCGCGAATATTTTCACAACCAGCATATACGCAACATAAAATTATAGCGAATTTTTTCACAACCAACATATACTCGACATAAAATTATCGTGAATTTTTTCACAACCGTATATACACGACTTAAAATTATCGCGAATTTTTTTACAACCGGCATATACTTGACATAAAATTATCGCGAATTTTTTTTTTCACAACCAGCATATACGCGACATAAAATCATAGCTATTTTTTTCGGGTCAGCTTAGTATATGCTATGTTGCATCGTGATCTTTACCTTGAATAATATTTTCGCTATTTCAGGTTCCTCGCTCAATTTTCAAAACAATTTTTGCTCCTGAAAATGTTATGATTTGCCATAAATTAAGATACGTTTTCCTTGCTGAACGAACAATATAAACATTTGCAACAAAGATGTCGCTTCCAAGTTTACAAAAGGACTAAAAAAATAGTGACTGCTGACCAATCCTATTCAGATATCGCTAAATGGTTCGTGGAGTACACTACTAACTATTGGCAAAAACGTCATTATAATATCAGGTACTCCGTATATACTGTAAAAGCCAGGAGAAAAAATTAGTTTATAGATTCAAATCGAGACTGAGAGAAAATAAACAACAGCAATAATAGCAACCAGCAAAGCTAAGATAAATGTAGAACACATCACCTTAGTTGGGCTTAATGTTATTGTTTCTTCGTATATCCAAGGCCCTCAAGACAGCCTTCACTGTCACTGAAGGGTTCTATGAATGGCGGTTATACCACAGAAACGTTTATTCTAACTATGCTAGATACTACACATTGACGAAACTCTAATATGAAATTTGTATGTTTATTTTTGTTTACTTTGGTGTTTACTTTTTCGCATTGGTACAATTTATCAGTACGCCACTGTAAGGAGTAGACCTATTTCGGTATTTAACGCAACATGACCTAAGCAGATACTGCGTATAATTATTACTATTTCTAACTATTAATCATTTATAGTTGAGAATTTCCCATTAAATCTGTAAACAACGAAATCTGACAGGCCAATTTACAACACATTAATTGGCGACTTACCTGGGTTGTGAAATATCCAACAACTATCCCCCATAATCAAATAAATAATCAATAAAATCTAAGAAATCCATAAAAGAAGACTAAATACTCATTCTCTAGGTTTCTTACAATACAGTCATGAAACCAGACGTGTGTATCCACATTTTAATTCTCCAAAAGTAGAAGGTAGATGTAGGAAAAAGTTATATGCAATTTTTTTTCATGACTCACCGATACCTTTTCTACTTTATTTATATGTAGAATTGTCTAATAAACTCGCGATTTGTGCATTTATCTTTGTTGCTTATGTTACCGCCTATAAAGTGTAAACTGAGGTTCTAATGAGCGATGATGCACTGTAAATGCCACAATCTCCTGTAAATGGCTCAAGTGAACCGGTCAGTATTACAACTGAAATTTAATTGTGACATCGCAAGCAAAGGTTCAGTTAAATGTTACACTGAAACACGTACTGGTGATATTACCTGCATTCACACCTGAAAATTCCGATATTTACTGCCACTACAGCACTTTCAGTTAAAAGAATGTGCACTGTAGCCCCAGTAAAGTAAACGTTACAAATGTCCGTATATATCACAGCTGATAACGAGTTTGAACACAAAGACAGGCTTTGTACAAAAAACTGCTGCCTGCGCAGCTGAAACAAAAAAAATAGTCGTCCGTCCGCTTTCGAACATCCTACTGTCACCGTTTACATTTTTTCTTCTTCTTTCCAAATTCAAAGACAATCTTAATTTTTAGAGATATCGGGCGTTTCTGATGAAGAGCAGAATTCGTTCATAATGTCTAGAGTTATTGCCCTTGATAAACTTGGGTTAATTACTTACTAAGATTAACTCCAGTTGTATGTCAATCGAATGTTTGCCGTAAAATTTCGCGTGAAATTGATTGTAAGTAGATTTTACCTTACCTCAAGAAGTTATGCTAAGTAGAACTGTAATTGTCTGGCCGAAGCAAATTTCTTGTTTTATTGTTTATTTTATTTGAACGTTCTCGAACATAGGTACAAGGACATTGAAAAAAATTAAAAATTAAAAATGTTGCTAGACCAGCATGATTCCGATACACATCTAACCTGGATTTAGGTATATATTAGATAGTTTAAGCAAAATAAGTTGAGCATTAGACTAAATTTCTAGATTATAAATGTTATTCTTTAATTCTACCACAGACAAATGTATAATTTGTACATAAATTCATAATTACTGGACGAGTTAGACTGTCAAGATAATTAACAACTACAAATTGAAATTTTACACATCATAAATAATGTGACAAAGCTACATTATCTTAATTTTAATAGTTTTCAGGGAGGTGATATAAATATTTCATGAGTTTAACATTAAGGTTACAATGTTGATATCTAGAGATAATGCCTAATTAAGTACTAGTTTTGACGGGATAAAAATGTGGTCAACCCTAGTTGTGTTACCAAACAAAATGCAAGAGTATATAAATGTTGATTTGTTGATTTCAAACATCAAATAAGATATATTTCAAAGCTTTAGACATGATGCTACTGTATAGCAAGACTATGGAAAGGATAGAGGCCACGAATTGGTTTTTTTTTTACACTTTAGATTAGGCAGGGGCCCATCGGTGAGTTTTGCATAGGGGCCCACATAGAGGCCCCAAACATCCTAGCTACGCCACTGTCTGGAAGCTGACTTGAAGATTTATTTTCATTATGATAATAATGATAATTTTCATTATGATAATGATATTTTTGATTATGATAATAATGATATAAGCATCATCAGCCACAACAGTAACACTGTCAAAACTAAACAGTATGATGAACGAATAAATTACTAATTTGATGTGAATAAATGCGCACATAATACAAATTAAACATCTCGTAAATCTGCCTTGGTCAATCCATGATTACAAAACAAATACAGAGACACATCTTATAGAAAATAAAATTATATTTAAAATAGCAAACCGGGTACATGAAATAGATATTTCAGATCCAAGTATGGAAATCGCTCAGTTTGACAAAAACTGTAATCATTAATCACGGCATATTGCTGAACATTAAAGTAGCTGTTTGAGACAGTAGTCATGTTTGGATTGTTGATAACACCCAAATACATTTTTCTGAAGCATAAGATATTCTCTGAACTTCGTCTGCCCTTTTAAATGATTCCCAAATAAATTATACAAGAATCTTTATTGCAATCCTGAAATTCCAGTTGCTCACATACATATCAACCCAATTGTGGGATCAAATTAAACGGGGCAGAAAAGAAAACATTGAATTGAAAGAAAGGTAAACTGCACAGCCTCCAAACACATTGCACGTGAAAGCGAGAAAAAGGTTTACCTACTGAAGAGTATAAGTCATGTTGATGACCGGTGACAGGAGAATATTATTGAAATGCAAACACACAAAAATACAACAATGGAGACAAATAAAATTTAACCATGACAGCTGTTTCCTCAAAACATCCTTGGGCTGAGAAAGTTAAATGAAAAAACGATACTATATACATAATAGATTAAGTGAACCAGAGCTGGACAAGGTGACTAGATAAAGTTTGATGAAGAGTAATGGGGTTTGTTTTGTTCATTTATTAACCGGAAGGTTAAAACTGTGCTGGAAAACTAAAACAGCAAATACTGTTTTAACGTCCGCGAACACAAATGTCGTGTGGGGAAATTTAAAAGAAACCCTACAAAATAAGAATGTGAAAGAATGACATTCAAAATGAAACCGGTAAACGGGTTGCCGTTTTATTGCAGATGGCTCAAGGATAGAGTAAAGCTTAAAACAATGCAAAAGATATGACTCCATTTGAAACAATCACAAAAGAAAATAGATACATAGTACGGATCAATCTGTTCTGTTATTTATCAATTGATAAATTTGCATAAACGAAGTTTGTTATTGGTGAAACAGTGTTAATTCCAAAATACTAAAACATTTTCAAAACGGCTGATTGTCCAAGTGTTGTTCCGCTTCGAATAGGTTTTCGACGATATAGCTTTGATGGTCCATCGCAGTTGTCCTGTTAGTATTGTCATCATAAAACTCAAACACTCCACAGACTGGCATTGTTTGTGGTGCAACGCGCAAACGCGCTTCTCACAATTTCCTTTCTACAACTGCCATGCAATCGTAGACAATATCGTCCTGTGAAATATTTGTGTCTCCGGCAACTGTGTGTTCCGTGGGCCTTCCATCACGTTCTTTTACAACCACATTGATTACACCCTTGACTGGTGGTTTCTTAGTTAATGTTGGTTCAACATAATCGACAGTGAACTATGCTGAAATGGATTTGTCGGTGAATTCCACTTCATCGTTGTAGAAACAATCCCCCGGGTGTTTCAAGTCTGGCGGTGTAGTCTGCGACAGAGCGTTTAATCGTGCTAATACGATAGTTCCAAGCTGGCTTGGTGTTGGTATTAACACCAGGGTGACTCCAACAGTTGATTGCTTTTTAGTACTTAGTAAGATTATGTTTTAATGTATATTACGTTCTGGAACCACATCTTTTACTCATATATTAGTCGACAAGTCATCTGTAAATTACGCAGCATCGTCATCGGGTGGCTTTTCAGAATCCCTCACATATATAATAATAAAGCTTAAACACAAAGGACAAAGATGGTTAAGTACCAGACTGTAAAGGGGTTGAGTTCTTCGACCTGGATTTCATCTCCAACGACCAACGACACCTACATCGTGTTTGCAAAAGACTTTATAACCTTATCGTCTTTGACGGTACGTATTATTCGCAGTTCACCAGACTGGTGATTATTTTCTACTGAATCCCACATACTATAATAACCGGATAAGATAAATAAATACGTTCTGGACTTACGCATATTTAAGATGCGAGGTTTTCGTTTATCAAATTCAACCACCTCAACAAAGACAATAAGCCACCCACTTGCTATATCGGTAGTTGTTTCCTCCTTTCATTCGCTAGTCAGCTTCCCTGCATACATTTACGTTGAATTTACTGCACGTATTGGCGAGGGTGTTGCTGATAGCAACTCACCGGCTTTTACACCCACAAATCGTATCATCCAATAATTGGCATCATCGACGAAGTCTTTGTTGAAGACAACCGGCGCGACAGGGTCTCTGATTCCCTTGTTCTCCGTGTTCTTGGTGTCAAAACAATGTCGTTGATGTCCACGTAGGGCGTTGTCCAGTTTTCAATGTGACCAGCAGCGGCGCTGGCGTAATGCCAGATCACATCGTTGTCATTACCTTTTCGGTTTAATTCAGCGTTTGGCTCCTAAAATAACCATGCGGCCATCTCTGCAAAACCCAAATATGCGACTGAGAGGAATCGCATCAATGAATCTCTGTGATGTTGTACTTCAGATCTGCATGAATCCAAGGATGAAATGGCAGTTACAGCAGGTGTTACTCTATCTTCAGCCACTTTTTGGACATTTCCAGTGGTATACTGGGTATGAACTGCATTGTTGAATCCATCTTTGTGAAACATCATAGACGGGCCAACAGAGCCTGCGTAGTCGTCATTGTATCAAGCGAGTCTGAGAATTTGTGCATGGTCCAAAACAAGGTTCGATATATTTCCTATCAATGAGATAACCTGCGCTGTTGAACAACGCCATGATGTTCTTGCTGACAAATCCAACCTTAGCACAGTCGGGGTAATCAGATCGTCGTTTTGTTGGAGTTTTCCATTGATTTCCACGAAGGCCTTACACGGAAGAAAATACAGAGACGCGTCATGCACGTATACGTTTGTTCGTTCCTCTCCAATAGCTCGGTATTAATAATACTGACAAGTATGGACACTTTAATCTCGCACCACCGGTGCGTCCATGTCAAACTTAGGATCGGATACTTTGATACTTTTGATACTTCAGTTTCCACTTGTACATTATCGGTTTCGTATACTAACTATTCAGAAAGCTCTGGTTTACAAACTTGCTTCCTTTCACCCCAGGTGCCCGATATGCAATCATTGAATCGGTATTAGCTTGCACGAGACGCCTTTGAGCAACTTCATTGATGATTTGACTGACATGTGAAAGCATTGTTGCGATGGACGGGGACGCAAATGAGACCATTGTTGGTCGAATCTCTTATCGCAGTTGATCTCAAATTGATTGAAACGCCTGCGAACCCGATTTTGTAGCCGATCTTCAGTAGCGCTTTTGATGCAGTCAGTGACTCGAATTGCAACTTGTCTACCTATCGGTGCAGAGCAAAGCCAGCCCTCCGAGAACTTTTAGGGCTCCCAAGAACAGTCCCTGGATGACATCGCTGAGGCCATTTCCTTAATATGTCGTGTACACAGGTCTTTCTCGTCAACAACAGGCACGAATCTCACACATCTGTGTACGATTGTCATTTTATTAAATATCAGGCAGATCTCTAACATACAGTTGTATCGTCAAGGTTTTCCGAGGAGGTCTGCCGCGCGTCCATCCAGGTCCACGAGGTAAACCTGTACGTGCATTACACGAGGATTGTCACATGGAAGAAACACGGGTGTTACGAGAGTAACTGATATCAAATCACCCGGGTGTGTATTATAGGAGAACCCAAATAATATGTAACCCTGAGATGCTTGCTTTGTAGAGGCTGAGGCACAGTAACTGCCACCGATTGCGTCACAGGTCAGATCAACCTAAATTGTCGAATTAATCCTGATGACTATCTGGTGAGATATTCTAACTGGTACCATCGGATCCTGGTAGCAGAGTTTGTTTGTCCCCTGGAATCTGGAAAAATATATTCAGGCTAATCAAGAACCGTTCTCAGCGACGACCGATATTCAACTTCATACTGTAGAGGTTCAATTGACATGGCAGAGTTGAGTATAGGTTCGGGTTCGCGTATGAAAATTGTAGAGTCATTGCCTGTCATCACCTCCATCGGATCTCTTCTGATTGATTCCATGTCGTAAGTACTCGTGGAAAGCCTAATAACATTCCATTTGGTACCACCGTTTGATGACAACACGAGCCAATTATTCCCTTCAAGGCACCGAATGTCCGCGATCGGATATTAGGTCAACTGTAATAAGCTCACACAAAGCTATTGCGATCATAAGAATGCGGATTTTCCATTAAGTGACTGGCGTCGGAAAAAACACGTAGAATTCCGGCTACATAGAGGATATTGTATTCATCGTGGTGACACTCTGGGTTGTATTTGCAACGACACGCTGCATCGAGTCATTGATTTCACAAAGAACAGAACACGCCTCAGAACTCATCATCGGCGTTATATAAACAATGGATGTATTCATCGAGTTCTTGTATTAAATCGTGAAATGTCATTGAGTCCATGACGTCGTCGGTGAGCAACCGCTGACAAATCGACGTCGCCTCATTGGTGACTTCTGGCGCGTTGTGGCCGGCACGAACCAACACCTCTTGTGGTTAAATAACCAGGCATGGCAAATTCTACATGGAGAAGTATGCCCTTAAATCAGGACCGCCTGTCCGTTTCGACCACGTGATGTACTGTTAATATTATTCCTGGACGCATTTTCGATGTGTTCGCAGCGTCTCTGATTATTTTGCATATGCTTGGGATGACTATCTGGTAATCATATAGATCAGAAGAGCGTTTATATAACTTGAATTCTGGAACTTTGATTACTTGAGGACAATAAATGGCAACCTGGTCAGCGATACGGCGACGGTTTTCTTGATCAGCAAAAACGTGTGCAATCGTAGCCTGTCTGGCCCATAGAGGAATCTTAATATGAAACTGTGCTGATGTTGCACGAAGCTGTCTCACAGTCGGGAGCGGCTCCTCTGGAAGAATTCCTAATAGCGCAAGTGTACCTGCTTTTGCTGTACATATCTTCATCCTTATTCCACGTTCTCGCGCGGATTATTTGTGTTATCTACGGTTGGCGCTGCGTTGTAATCAGCCGTCGCTCATATAGGTGGAGTTGCCTCACAGCTAACTGTGGCTCATCTGAAGAAGTCCTATTAATAAAAGTATGCCCACCGTTCTTACACTGTTGGTTTCCTTATTCCACGGTCTCGCGTGAATTGCCTAAGTTGATTCACAGTCGACAGGTTTTATAATGCAGAAACATTGTCTACTTGCTTAGCTACCTGTAAACATTTTTATAAACAACAATCACTTCGCTGCCACTCATGATAATACTCGACAACAGATCCGAAAGGCTGGCAAAACTGATTGCGCGACTTGACTCCGATACCATATTTAAGACATGGCCAATCATCTGGGCCAGCAGGGAACGCGAGAAATTGGCAATTTCAGTCAGTATTCGTAATCAAATGTTCTATTGCAACGTTCCCGTTTAGAAAGGCAATCGTATTTGTGTTGATTTGCATCCCATTGCCATTGAACTTATATATATATATATATATATATATATATATATATATATATATATATATATATATATATATATAAGCCTTTGTCTATAATTGACTTCCTGGTTGCTCCCTTCTGTCTGTATCGTCTTTTATTACCTGCTTTTATTATATACCTTGGTTTATAAGTAAACATTTCATAATCCGAAGGATAGTACTCGATTTTCCGTTCATAAATCGTACGATACCTTTTTGCATCGAAGATGGTGATTCCCAATCTTACATCAGGCTCTGACAAATAAACAGGCTCATCCTCCCTGTCCTGTCCAAATATATGAGATGAACCTGTTGATGTGATAGATGTTCACAAGCGCAGATGTAACCATGGAGCAGTTACTGTTAAATATTGGACAACATGTCAGCTGTCATCTTAATAGATATAAACCTACTGGCTGGACTTCCTGTTTTCTGCAAGATAGCAACGGCAAAACTTAATGAAGCCATTCACTTTTGGAGAGCAATGTTACGACTCAGGTGAAAACAGTGTTAAACAATTTCAACCTGTGTAACACATTTTGGTGTCAGTATACTGTGCTGTTGGTGGTAACTGTATATTTTTCTTACCGTGTGATGTGATCGTAAAAATGATCGGTATCATTCGATACAAGAACAGCTTTAAATAAAAATGGCTCATCTAAACTAAGAAATATGGATCACGAAATATGAATAATGTCCAATTAAGAAACGACAAAAGAGAACACTGACTACTCAATAAACATCAATTATTTATACAGATACTGATGGCTCCAAAAGCTGTTACAGTAACGTTTTTGATGAAGTAAGGACAATGTCCAGTTACGAGAATTTAACCCTTCAATTTACATCTGTGATCATTACTGTACATAGCAAACCCACTAATGCCAGAAACGAGAAACATGACGTGATCAGCTTCAAAAGAAACAGCTAGCCCAGCATTCCTAAATAATCAAGGCATGAGCTTACCAGTAATACTAGGTATCGGTACTGTTGTCTTTTGCTTGTCGAAGAAAATAGTTAAGATTTTAAGCCATATTTTATTTTGTCGAAAACTGATTATTTTGGTGTAGGAGAAGAGGGTGTAAGTGGAGTACAGGGTTTTTACCAAATCTGCTGTAGACGCACCAGGTAGTCATTTCTATCCCTGTAACAATAATAGCTATTTTACCCCTTTATCTTTCAATATGTTTTCAATCATTCACACAAAGGTAACCTTCGCTGTTTATTTTCATTGCTTATTGCAATTCTTCCTCGAAAATAGATCTGTTTAACTATGCATTTTCATTGTTACTTTCAAAAGTTTTCAACTTTTAATAGCAACATTTTCGCCCTTTCTTTGCTGATGTCTTTTGTAAACTTATCAATCTTTTCATCATACAGTTCAACATAAGATTTCATACATTCTATTTTGAAACTGACTGCCTTTAATAATCGTTTAATTAGATTTCTTCTAAAGTAGTCAATAGTCTTTCTACCCATGGTGGAAGTTCCCGTCTTTCAAATTCACTGATATATTCGTCAATTATCAGCTTCACTTAACTATTTGTGTTATTTTAGCTTCTTTTACTTTCATTCATCAAGTCTTGAATTAAACCAGCAAGGAGCTATTTTGTTTATGAAGAAATCTCTGCTAAATGAACTTTTCACCACTTTCTTGGTTATTGTTAGATCATTTAAAATGTTCATTACGAAACTGTATCCATAGCTATAAATGTCTGCATAAATAAATACATATGTACAGCTATCACCTATTTAAGTAAAAAGTCATCGTTTGCTTTGCAAACAGATTTTCTGACTATCTCCTGAATTTAGTTTTGTCCTTCATCAAAATGCCTGTCTGTTACTTCATCAACACGTAACTTGACCATTACCAAAATAATTAGCACAATGTGCTGTATCATCAATCTAATTTTCATCCTGTATTTAAAAAATATCACAACAATTAGTGACATTGACACGAGTTTGTAACATTTACGGGCGCTACAACCTACTGAAGTGGTTATGCCTTTTTCAAACACGCGTGAGACATAACATCCTACAGAATTTACTATTGGTTCGTTCTCATCACAGATCGTCAAATTTGATCATCAATTACTAGCGTGGAAGAAGAGACATGTCTTTAATTTGGATTTATTTCAAGGACAGAAAAATACATTACCAGCTCTGTGTCATAGAACTTCACTCGCGCCCTGTCTTCATACTACCAATGTTATTCATGGTTTACTTCATAAATATTCAGATAATGGTTTTCATTCAACTTGTGTATGTGAAAGGAATCTGGATAATATGATTTACTTATTATTAGATTGAAATGTAATTTACTAAATATGTTTTATAATAAGTTGCAATATTTCATTAACAGTACAATAGCTCAATAAAATACATGGGTACAGATTTTTGACATTATTCAACGACATCGTGCAGCTTTTATCAGACGTGGTGCTAAACACCAAACAAAGGATTAGTACTCTTTGGCTATTTATTACTGCAAAACTTACAGTGTAGGAAGCTTACTTTCAAGCTGAATGCTTTAAAGCTTAAATGTTTCTTTGTAAAAGCAATCATGAAGTTCATATATCTTCCAAAGACACGTCTTTTGCTGGGGATATTGTGCTAATGAACTATAATTCGCAAATTCAAGAATGCTGCAATCTCCAACACATAACACGGAAAACGTATGTATGTATGTATGTATGTATGTATGTATGTATGTATGTATGTACTAGAGTCTAAAAGCATGTCAGCACAATAATGGCAATTTTGTGCCGATTAAAGGTAATGTTCTAACAATGGCAATATATTTCACTTTTAGGAGATAAATCCTTCCAAAAAAATATAAACGTGAAGCACTATAAGATAAAAAGCGAAAAGTAAAAATGCCACAAGAAAAAACAGAATTGCATAAATGGTTGGGAAAAAAGCTTGGAAATAAATCTAAATACTAAGAAAGATAAGAAATGAAATATACGGTAAAGATTTTAAGTTTTAGTTAAATGTATATACCTATACCACATGCCCCGAGCAAGTCCAATACATTCTCTGGTGATACCACAGTATATGGATCCTTAAGTGAGTTCACATCAAAACCTCTTTCTCACAGAGTGGGAGGCCCACACACTCAACAAGAATGTGTTTCTCAGTCAATGGATGCTAGCATAGTTAAGTACCCTAGTCAAGGTTCACCCATAAATTAAATCACAATAACCAATGAATTAAAAGATTCAAATTTGATATTTCACGTATTGAAACAAATTGCTGGTTTTCTTCGCTAAGTTTAGAGTTTACTGGTTTGATTTGCAGTAGTCATAACAGCTCTAGTAAATAGCGCGTATGAATCGCAAAATTGTATGGAAGCTGTGCTATGTTTTCATTGTTGCTGGAAGACATTTCTCGCGCTCTACGTATAAATATCGTCTGAACAATGCTTTGTCTGCACGAGATTACATCGTGTACACTACACTAGGTGGAACCAAATGACCCTTAAATATTGTCTCGACTCCTAAATCCTCACCGAAAGGAAGGTCAAAGAATTTTAGTTAATACCAACCTTTGTCTGTACCAGTAGGCATACAACGCCAACCAAAATGTTTCCATGTCAGGTAGTTTTTCTTTGAGTAATCCATTGTGTTATATATTTTTCATTAGTGCAAACCAGTCTCTTATAAAGAGATGAGCAAAGTTTTACGATTTGTGCGATAAGCTCCTTGTTATTGTTCAAAAGAAGTCTCTCTCTCTCTCTCTCTCTCTCTCTCACACACACACACACACACACACACACACACACATGTATAGATAGATAGATAGATAGATATAATACTTATTTACATCATCCTACGAAATGAGCTGCGTTTTTGATATACATTCTAAATATCATTCGACTAAAGAAGAGAAAGAACAGGTGCATTTTACAAAGAAACTTTAGAAGAAATGATGAGACTCTTTACCTCTTAGAATAATATTACAGATGTATTATATATCTCGTAATTAGATATCGAATTTAATCAGTATGAGAAACATTGATACTGCTACTGTGACGAGATAACTTCTGGATATACCTTTTTCTGCCATTTAGGAAGTGTATCTATCTGTATGCCTTCTCTCTCTCTCTCTCTCTCTCTCTCTCTCTTCACCAGGATGAGCACCTCTTAAAATATGTCAGGACTGAAAATAATATTACAATAAGTAGGCCTCAAGTATTAACTTATTTAAAATAATTTTCCACAAAAAAAATCGTGCAAATTTTCAGTTACTGAACTTTCTAAGCCTATTTCCATTAGATCTTTGGTGTTACCCATGCAGTTCATGTTACAACTAGCAATCTGTAGACATTTTACGGCAAAACTCTTGATCAAATACAATTTATAAAAACATTTAGCTAGCGATTTTAATTTCCATCTCACTTGGATAGAGAAATTTTAAAATAGTATGTGTTGATTGCAAACCGAAATTAAGTAACTATTGAAATGTGTCCGCATTACCAAATTAGACAGCATTCTTGAGATGGCCACATAATTCACGTTTGAATTAAAAAGCATAGAAAAAAGAAACAAGATCCTCATGCGTAAACTCACAACCAATAAAGTCCTTCTTTTAAAGACGTTACGCCTTTACGTCTGTCGGTTATGTTGCTCTCTGAAACAAATATATAACTCCCCCCACCCCCTTACAATGATCACAGTATCAATCCGCGCAAGAAATGTGCTAAATAAAATAAAGTTCTTATCCTTTTCATATGAAAACAGACGTAGTCGCGACCAGACCTGCATTTGACGGATAATATGTAGGAGATAAATTTGTAACAAGTCACCGTCCAAAACTGCTGTAAAATTCCTGAACTTCTTTTTATCGATGCTGTAATGCAAGCCTGTGGCCGTAATCAACCGGGAAAAGAAATCCATGCAAGTCGACGAATTTTGCCTTCAAATGTCTTCATTCAGCTTATTAGATATAAGGAAATATATCACTGGTAAAGTGGAAACATTTTGTCAATCGTGGCTTTACAACTCATGACAAAGCAATATTTTATCTTCACTCGCAAAATATTTCCATATTTTACTGAACAGAGTTTATATATCCTATACCCTGTAAACGCATTTTACAGATTTCATCGCTCTCAATTTTAGGAAAGAAAACAAAAACGAAAAGCATTCAACCCTATCATCAAATATGTATAAGGAACCGATCTAAGCGCAAAACTAAACCAGATATAATAATGAGTGAGATATAGGCCACAGTGACGTATTTTGGGTAAAATGGCTTTGTATCCACCAAGATACATCTGCATACGAAGGTGTGTATATCTGTGCCCATTAATGTCTTAGAAAGGGACCTAAATGCAAAACTTAAAGATTCTGAAGCGCGAAATGGGACACATTGACTTAATTCTGATAGGGTGCAGTTATGCCAACCGCACACTTCTAAAACGATGCATGCTTCTAGGTTAAACTATGCATGTAAAAGAAAGATAAGCACAAAACTTAAGCTAGGTGTGCCACACATGAGGATGAACAAAGGTTAACACCATTTACCATTTCGGCATTTATGGTGGGGCATAACTGTCATCGAAGTTGCTTGCCTTATATTTTAAAGTTAGCAGATTTTTTTTAAGAAGCTAGCAGGGGCATCTAGAGAATTTCTTCCTTGCTGCAGATGACCTAGTAGAATAAAAGAAGCATGACATGGGTCACAGATCCGTGGACAAGTCCTCCACCCTAATTTCATGAGACGTGGACCAGTCCTCCACCACAATTTCGTGAGATAAGGTCTTTTAATCTATGCATTATTCTGAAGCCAAATACTTGAACCTTTATAACCAGGTCAAAGGAATCAAGTGATACACAAATTCCAGAAACAAGGTTACACTGTGGATTCAGAGCAATCACTGTTACAATAAACAACAGCTAGTGGTACATAGTGCGAGAAAAATGTCATCGGTGTTCTTTTATTTATTTTTTTTCTTTGTTACTAGTAATGGATAGGTGACTTGGGCAAAATATCAGTTATCATTAGCCGAGTAAGCGATACTTCTTTACTTAGCTCTATCAAACAAGATAAAACAGAAAACACCTATTGGTCAATCTCTTAGCATGATGAATAGTAAGGCGATTAGCCCCCACCCCACCCCACCACACCCCACTGTTTCCAAATGAAACGAATTAATAGCAGTGACAGGTTGTCAATACTGTCCTATGCTTCAACGGGGAATTGCTGCCGTCTGCTTTCCACTGTCAAACAGCCAATCAGATTCCGATGATCAAATGGTCAAAGTTGATAGGATGTCGGTATCAATATATTTCAAGTACGTATAATGTTTGTTTGAAGTTGACATGGCTGAGCGTTAATGATGAAAAAATTTTCAAGAGTTTTACGAAATGTGACCACATTCAAGAGCGTATCTGCAGAAAATTCGTATCAGCTTTAAACGTTGCTCCCACAATGTTCTCTTCCGATTTTGATTAAATCGATCGAACAATCGTTCTCAGAAGTTGAAGTAGCACTAGTTGATGAACCTACAACACATGATGCACAACGGATATTTATAAACACCTTTAGTACAAAGAACCGAGTAGCCGAGCAGTCGGGGTAGGAGGGGTTGGGTGGGGTGGTGGAATAATAACACATCAAGCTTCGCCAAAACAAACCGGCTAAAATGTTGGTTCTGGCTGCAATGCACCCCACGAGGGCAGCCGGCAAAAATAGTGGGTCCACTCTTGTGAGCCTTTGAAGTGCTAGTTTTGTGCGACAAATATTTTAGCTTCATAAGAATATGGAAATATATACCAGAATGACTGTGTGTATCAACGCGTGTGCTTGGACACTACTGTGAATCACTAGAAAGTTCGGAAACAACTGCAGAAATAAATTTTGTAAAGTTCACGAGCAGTGAATTCGCAGACAAGATATGTCCGCTTGTATTGGATGCGGCATAGGAGTTGAGGAAAAGTACCCCTGCTGTGTGCACACAGGGAAGAAGTAAGGGAGAAACAAAATATTATTTACAAAGAATTTTAGCGCCTGTTTGATATCAAGTGGCAAAAGTCAATTTATGTGGATAAGTATCTTTTTTTAGAAAAATATACAGCAATGTCAACTGCACGAGCAGCCAAAGAGAATCGGAGCCACCCAAACATTCATTTAATCTTCACAAGATATCGCAGCAGCCTGCGCTTGTTTCCAAAAACTTAGAGGTTGGATGATACCGCAGCTGCAGTGACGGCATGGAAAAACTTGAAGTCTACAGAGCTACGTAGTGTTTAGCACTCTTTGTATCGAAGAGGATGATCCGCTTGGGATAGGGACGTTAACATCCAGCATGCGTACAAAACTCCATGGATAACCAAATGGACGACGAGTCCGCAGCCGCTATTATTTCAGCCCTTACTGCAATTAGAAAACATTTCATTCCCATCATGCTTCTCGCCCGAGGATTGGATACTGATAAGTAGACAGTGGTGGATAAGTTGGGTTAGTTGAGAACGTTTCATACGATGAATGAAAATGTCGCTGTTACATGACATAACTAAATTTGCTACAGTGTTAGACGAAGTCGAGATCAAGCATGTATGAAGCCATGTAAAATTTATAATGGGGTGGGGGTAAATTTTTTTGTCTCTTTCAGCAGAATTTGTTTTGTTCCTTTGGTTTTGATGCACTAACAGCCAGTGAGAGTGCGTCGCATGAGTCACATTTGATCTTTAAATTTTTGTTAGCAATTATACGAGTTTTGTCAAATCCTAGATTCTTTCTATACAGTAACTGATCTCGGCTTACACAAGGTCGACAATGCTCAATGCATCATTTAGGAAGTGTTTGTACACGTTAAGAAAAAATGTGGTTAGATCTCTTTCACGGTTTGCAGAGACGGCAACTATAACTACTTCTACAGCAACATTGCTTTGGAGAAGGTTAAAGGCAGTTACAGCTATCAAATCTATAATATTGTTCAAAGTCAAATATGATGCCTTTCAGAGCCTGCCTAGATCTCCTGGAAAAGATGTGCTTCTGAAAGGACTGCCATATTCAACAAAAACAAATATCTCCATGAGTCTTGAGGTGTGTAAATCTCTAACTAGACTTGTCCTCTCTCTCTCTCTCTCTCTCTCTCTCTCTCTCTCTCTCTCTCTCTCTCTCTCTCTCTCCAACGAGAAACCAATTACTAAGAAACGACGACGTTCCGTGTTGCCTCACAATGAAGTAAGTGTGAGTAGACTTTCGCCACATCGTGTTTGAAGAAGACATCCTCATCCAACACCAACTACCTCCTGAATACGACCGAGAGAGCCAAGTCCAGGCAAGATAGAAAGTGGTTCAGTAGCCCCGGAGCATTATTTTCACATTCAGGCTACCAAAACGTGACTTCGAGCAAATTTACGATCAAATTTACCACAGTCAAATTTAAAGAGTTCAAGTATCACGTTGCAGCACAGACAGCAGCTGTCTTATTTACTTGCGTTTAGCTTGTGCCATCGTGTTGGCTCAAATTTATGCAGAAAATGATGCAGCAGAATTGAAACAAACATTAAAAATTCACACTTACCTCATCAACGTAAAAAAGCAGATATTTTTTCAGCTGAGGCAGGCATTTCTAAAGAGAACTCGTATGGAGCTCCTGACAATCTTCAAAATGTGCTGGTTTCTCGTTATTCATTGAAAGTATACCATCAGGTCATTCATGGAGATCTCGTGTTTCGAGGACCTAATTTTCCAGACGGAAAACACGGTTACCTTCATCATCACCAAGATCTTTTCAGTGATGTTACTACTATCAAAGGATTTCTCTTATAAAATTACTATTGCGACAAATGTAACCATAGATTTACCAATCGGGGTAAACAGATTCATTGTGGCGAGAGATGTATGTGTTTAGTCACTGGATCTTGCATTCCGGAAGGACAAACAAGAGTTCGGTGCTCTACTTGCAAGATAGTATTCGTCAGTTCAACATAGTTGCATGCGAATCCATCTCCCTGGAAGCAATCACCCTGACATCAAAAATGAACGTGTAGCAGCTGGAAAATTAACGGATATAGAATGTCTACTTTATTTTTTATCAACTTCTTCAAGCATGGTTCCACATCTTGGAAAAATAACTACAAATCCTAATGGTTTCTCCGTCCAATCTATAATTTTCAAAGTAACGCTAAACTAGTCATACAAGCTTCAGGTGATAATAATATTTCGTTTTTATTTCTTCATTCAATTTCGAAGACGGATTAAATTTGGTTGTACTTTCTTCTTGCTTTTTTAGATTTTAGGAATTTTAGAATCAGGTTTGGAAGTGAATTATAAAATACTATCAATACAACATTAGTATAAAATTTACTTTTCTTGAGGATTTACACAGACCCTTTTGTTATAGCTTTTGTTCATTTGCAACTAATTCTTTATGATTGTTTTCTCTAACATTTATACTTTTTCTGTAACATGCCAGCTTGATTTTATCTTGTCTTCGCACACTTTACATCTTCGGTATTTTGGTTTGCTCATTTCCATCTGGTATGAAGGACATTTTCTTGATGGTATTTGAAACATCCGATAATTGTGATTTATTTACTATTTCTATTTGTTCTTAGAATGCGAGGATGTTATTCCACTCTAAGATCACCGCGCCAAACACGTTTTAAAATATATAAATCGCCTATTCTTAATTTTATTCCAGTCTGTTGAGACATTTTAAAGAAATAGACTGCGAAGATCCAAAACCTATTTTATTCTCCAATATTTGTGTCATATGCCTATTATCATCTGCTTGCAAATGTCCAAGCATTTCAATACGTAACTATCGGTTATGCTGCTGACTTATTCTTCTCCAAAATACCGTTACAACACCAGCATGCATAATGAAGCCATATCAGTTGCATTAGTCCAAGATACAAAATGTTACAGTATATTTCATTTATTATGATTTGCGTTTTTGTATTCTCTGGTGGATGTTTAAATTTGGAGTTACTAATTATTTGCCTTGTTTGATTTGGAGGAGTCGATATGTTTTATGGACAGCACATTATTTTGAACTGGTTCATCAGTTTTTAAAATAGAAACCATATTCTTTCCATTTCACCAATACGTATCCTTTACCGTTTATTGTATTACTCTTCAAAATGTTTCAATCCTTGTGAACTTCATCTTGTTTGTCGCACATCGACAGCTCATCCTCTTAAAACAGCACATAAATATTATCTCGCTTTAAATTTTCCAATTTGTAAACAACAGGGCCACTAGATGTCACATTTTATAAAATCTCCTCTGTAATATTAGGCACTTTACCATCTGCAAAGATATATTTATATTTCTAAATCAAACCGGCTATCCTATATTATGCATAGACATTCTATAGACATCGGTTGTCAAGCAACCAGACACGTTGTTGCATACTTTTGGATATTGTTTGGTTGGATAGCTTGAGTTGGAGTCGTATCTATTGACATGTGATAATGTCTGTTATATCCATCAGTCAGGTTAGACAAGACACTTAAACACTGTGTAGTTTCGTTTTGACTGAAGAAGTTCCATATTCTAATTGTAAAAATTGTATTTTGCCTCTCAGTTATAAATTCATAATAACTGAATAAGTGGATAAATATTAGGGATTTTCTTTCTCCAACAACTCTTTAATCTTGCGGTTTTAGAATTCTTTCCCTTCATGAAAATGTGTATTTCCTGGACTAGGTTAATTTCTTTTTCCTATTGCGTCATATGGATAGACAAATAATCATTCTTTTTGATTTCACTTTTTCAACAAATGTATATTGTGTTACATATATGTAATTAAATTGCTTGTGTATTAGTTTTAAATTCTTTTTTATTTTATTTTTGTTTCATTACATTTTATTGTAATGAAAATTTACACTGGATTTGAATCTTTTTCGGAAAATTCATTTCTCTGTTTTGACCTGAATAGAATGCAAAAGGTTGCTTTATCACTATTTTTTGCTCACCTTGGTTGAGACGTTTGCAAACATTGAATGAAAATGATTGGCTATTGCAAAAGTCATGTTCGGCCCACGTGTTAGCTAAGTTGTAAACAGCCTTTCTTTTTTTATTTATTTCTAGCGTGAGAATCTGATTCTTAGATAGGGCTATTCTAAGCTACGTACTAAATGGCATTTTTTTTTTACAACGCTGTTCAAATTAGTGATCACGTAGCCCCGTCACGTGAGCAACCATGTGATCCAAAATCGTGGGTTAAAACAGACGATTTCTAGTAGATTTGCCAGTCGTATTTTTACACCTTTAGAGCTCAAGGTGTGTTTTTTATGTTGATGTCAGTTGATTTAGACTTCTTCTATTTTGTGGATTTAATAATTTATATTCTCTAGAAAACACAAGTGCTCTTCTTATAAAAATTCTAGGACAAAGACATTTAGTGGAAATTTACTCTGGAATTCTAAGCAGAACATTATAAATTGTGATTCAACGAGGAACTGTTGCCATCAGTACAACGACCTCATCTGCCGTCATCGCCTTCCATATTGGAACTTCATCGAGATTCGAACCTGGATTCAGTTAGAACTGTTTAGTGATAGGACTTATATTTTTCAATTCTAGGATTAATTTTTGGATTATATTCATTAACGGTAAGTCCTATTTGATATTTTTATCTTGTTTTATAGGGAAATAAATTTTTTGTTAAAACTTACAAAGATTGTTGGCTTCATTCTTTTCTTTTGTTACTTTTGTACGAGCCTACACGTAACAACTGGAGCAAATATTCATCTCTGTCAAAATAAATTTATAGCCATTATTATCCTTCTCGCATGATTCCATAACAACAATGTCGAAATCAACGTTTGTTTTACATATTACATAAACTAATGTGTATGGACATACTTTTCTCGCTTGCTTGTGTAATGTGTAGGAAAATTGTTTAGTCAATCATTCTTTTAAATTCACTGCTTTAGCTCTTCTTTTATTTTGTTTGATTTGTTTCCACAACTGACTGGTATCGTATAACTACCTCAGATAATATTCTTTATCAGTAGTTTACATTTCTATACCTTCAAAAATGTTAAAATTATGCCAGACGTTGTGGAACACGAACAAACCTCTATTCGTGCACCGGTACCCAAGGTATGTATCTACTCCTTGACCACGCATTGCGAATACATCTGCCGTCTTGGCAGACTTTCTGAAGAAGCAGAGAATCCAAACTTTGCCACATCCTTCAAACAGCCCTGATTTAGTTCCAAGTGAAAATACGTTACAAACCGTTTCAAACAAGGCGTGGATAACAAAACACCGATTTCCAGCTGAAATATATTCGTACTTGCAAATTTTTTTTCTATTAAGAAGGAAGAGTCATATTCTGAGTATTGTGTGTGTGTGTGTGTGTGTGTGTGTGTGTGTGTGTGTGTGTGTGTGTGTGTGTGTGATGGTAATCAAATGCATTTGCTTGCAGTAGATTGAATACAACATAAATTTACATCTTTCAATACAATCGGGTTATTGCAGTGAACTGACACTGATGTCCCATCCCCGCCCCTAACTTTTGTTTACATCTATAGCTTTATCATGCAGAAGTTTTTCTAACAATACACGGTAATAGTTCTGGTGTCAAGCATCACCTGTCAGCTCCTGTGTCAGATATCAGGTGTCAGTGCCAAATATCAATTCCTGTGTCAGGTGTCAGGTGTCAGGGCTAAATGTCCAAAAGCCAATAAGATCTTGATAAGGTGCAACTTCCTCAATGACAACCTCAGTTTAAACTGAAGCAAAGAGTAATCTACTCCTTTTTATAGTGGACCACGGCCTTTAATTCTAAGTGTTTGATTTCATTTCTGTTTCAATTACTTCTTAGATGTATATGTTTAATAACAAATGTTTCTAAACAAGTTTCAAGGAGTCAAGAGTGACAGACCTTCATATCTGAGCGTTGACTGAAACGGTTGTTGTAATGTTCCGTTAGAATCCTCAGCATACAAAAGGTCGGCAATGCTCAATGTTTGTACATGTTAAAAAAGAATGTGGTTAGATTTCTTTCACGGTTTGCAGAGACAGCAGCTACAACTACCACTACAGCAACATTGACGTGGACAAGGACGTTGACGTGGACAAGGTTTAAGGCTGTTACAACTATCAAATCCATGATGTCGTTCATAGCCAAATGTGGTGCCTTTCAGAGCATGCCTAGATCTCTTGGACATTTGTCCTGCTCAAAGGATTGTCATATTAAACAAATACTAAATATCTCCATAAGTCTTGCTGGGAGTGTAAATTTCTAACTAGACTTGTCATTTCTCTCTCTCTCTCTCTCTCTCTCTCTCTCTCTCTCTCTCTATATATATATATATATATATATATATATATATATATATATATATATATATATATATATATATATATATATATATATATATATCTGTATGGGTGTGTTTATATACTGGAATACAGAGCATTTCAGTATCGGTATGATTGTCATCAGAAGTTCTCAGACTGTATATGCATGCACGCAGACACGCATACACACACACTTTTCATACCAAATGTTGATAGCAGTTTTCAGTGTCATCCCAAAAACATTGCAATCTTTCGGCAGGGTAACGTGTATCCATCCCACGACTTAATCAACCTTTTACAACCGTGAGAATGTGTTATATCTGACCATTTGACTTTGATAGGTACACTCAAGTTACAGTTACTATACCACTACCATTCGACTTTGGTACATTAACTATGGTTACAGTTACTATGCCACTACCATTCGGGTTTCGTACGTATACTCTATTGCCAGTAATATACCACTTTCTCACGGTAGTCTCCTTTCCTCACCGACTTTAAATTTATATATACAAGCTTCTTCTTCGCAAATATGGTTAACGATAAGATACACAAGTCCGGATTTTAGGCTACAGCTCTCTTAATCCCAATCATTATTTTGTTCATGTGTGTTATTGTAGACACCTTAATCTCAGCATAGAAAACACGCTCTCTTTGATCCAAGCTTGCTCATTGAATGTGTAATCAAACCTACTGTATATCCGGCAATGAAGCTATATCTGACTCATCCGTTAACAGTTTCTTATCGGCATTTCAAGAAAACAGACAAATGTGTAGATAAAAGTAATGTTAATGCCCTATGTACTCGGAATTAAAGTGTGATATTATTTAACGCTCTCAACGGCTAACAAATCTTTAGAAGGACAAATCTAACAATCTCACCTCTATATATTGCACCTTTCGTACTTTGAAACAGTGTCCCCCACTACACTCCGACTCGACTGTAAGTTGCATGGATTATTTTCAGTGGTGCAGTGCTTCATAAAGAAGTATGTGTATGTGCGAGTGTGTGTGTGTGTGTGTGTGTGTGTGTGTGTGTGTGTGATTTGGAATTTTAACGTAGCTTTAACAATTGTTCAGTCATATCGCTTCGATGTCTACAGTGTGACAGTTTATAGTGATGTCTAGCGATGGAGCATCATGCCGCAGACATGCAGCATGATGTCCCACCCAGTCACATTATCCTGACATCAGGCAGACTAGTCCTAGCACTAACCTCTTAATTTTGATTGCCAAGAGAGGCAATTTAAAAGAAGGCACATTTCGATGAAGAATAACCCTAGTTATACCTGCCTGGTTGCAAAATGTGCAAGACGTGTAAGTTAACATATGTAAGACGTGTGAATTAATATATCTAAGACCTGTGAGTTATTATATGTAAGACGTGTGAATTAACATATGTAAGACGTGCGAATTAACATATGTAAGACGTGTGAATTAACATATGTAAGACGTGTGAATTAACATGTGCAAGACGTGTAAGTTAACATATGTAAGACGTGTGAATTAACATATATAAGACGTGTGAATTAATATATCTAAGACCTGTGAGTTATTATATGTAAGACGC
>JAECUM010011537.1:0-34364 GCA_016617855.1 Megalonaias nervosa | reverse complement strand
TTTTTTTTTTTGTTGCTTTTCTTCTGTTTGAAAGTCACTAATAAAACACATACTTTTGGCTATATCATACTGAAGAAAATGTGAGCTATGTGATACATGTTTCATTAAAGAGACTGCATACAAATAAAATTAAGTTTTCAAATAACTATTGATTTTTAAAAACCAACCAACCAACCAAACATCAAGAACAACTTACCTGGCTATAATCAGTACACAAGGCTAATTGAAAAGGAGCCGTCACAAAATTTTACATTAAACAAACTACGATGACGGAACAATCCCCATAATACTTCACTGAAACTGTTTCGCAGCTGTGACAAATCATTTGTCAATGAAGGTGGATTTTTATATATTTATTATTTTTTTTATTTATTTGTAGGGGTGAGTGTGTGTGTGTGTGTGTGGGGGGGGAGATTTTGTGAATTCTGAAGGCATTCATGCCTTTACCTGCCGGCAAGCGTTAGGAAGCACTTTGTCCCTCGGAGCAATTACACTTTGATTTTGATCACAATTATTTGACCAGAAGGAATGATTACGACACTAGGCATTACAGATCGAAACGTTTGTACATAAAAGGCAACAGGATACTGCTGAGCCATTTCCGTCAAATAGTGATATAACCATGGATGTAGTTATTGGAGTGCATATACATTTGATGGGTTTGGTGATTCGCTTCCGGAGGATTGCATCACATATGCAGAGATAGAAAAAACCCGACAATGTTCTGATTGTGACTTTGTCTTCTTCCGCTGCCATATTGTGCCATATGAGCAAATGTAGTTTCGAATATAGTTTTCCACAGCAGCGAATTACGTACTAGGCTTGACCAAAAGGTCCAGGATGCTCTCTGACTGATATGAGATACTGCGATTCCTGATTTGGTTGAAAACTGGTGGAATTGTAGAGTTCTGGGCTGCACAGATATTTTAACATGTCTAGTTGAAGTCACCTCAGCCGCCAACAACGGCATGAGCTTCGCTCTGCCTCGCATTTCTGTATACAAAAAGCGAGACAAAAATCACAGAAACCTGAAACGTTATCACTTATGCCTGCAATTATCAAACAATGTTGTTCCCCGGAAAGGGCATGCATTAAATGCATCTGACAGTCGTATCGTGTACTCTGTTCATTATCGGTCTTAGGTTTATGAACAGATGTCACACGCTTAATCCCACGCATGATCTGTTACATCGTCTAAAACGTCTAGGCCTTTCCTTCTTACATGGGTAAAAAGTCTTATCAGAGGAAATTCTGCCGCCAGTCAAGACCAATTCTTTGCGGCTCTATTTGCCACCTGATATTGATACTGGATTCCATTTTTCACTTTAATAAAAACCTCTCCCAGTCTTTTTCTTTAAGTCACGTCATAAATAAAGCCTAAAAACTTGTGTCTCCTTAGGGTTTACTACTGCACTCCAAACTACTTTCCTTTTTAAACACTCAAAGATGCCTTGTCAGCATAATGCCTGCAGTATAAATTAACCGTACTTACCAAATGTATGGCTACCACACTGTACCCCTTGGTAACGGAAAGACAAGGGTATGAAGTCATATATTCTTGCCAAGTAGACGTATCTTGCACAAGTCAATTTCCTGAGTCTCTTCACCAGCTGCTCCAGTACAATTTGTTGCTTCCGCTTTGTCTTTGTGTTTTTCCCTCTGGAAAGAGAGAAATTAAATTTGAGGAACTTGATAGGATTAACTTCTTATTAGGTGCAGAACGAAACGAGAATGCCTTAATTATAGCCATAAGAAATGAATGAAGATTACGTTCCCGAGGTCAATTACAAGGCAAGAGATGGATAAATACACGCAATATATGGAGGAAACAAAGGGAAGAAATGTTCCACCTATCCTTTTGATAAAAAGTGAAGGACAGAATATATATCTTGTCCATATGAGAGAGAGAGAGAGAGAGAGAGAGAGAGAGAGAGAGAGAGAGAGATGGTGTTATTTCCGCGTGATTCAGTTAGGCATTTATTGTTTCAGGGTACGGCGAAGCAAGTGGCGTTTTTAGTCCTGGTGTATTTGAAGTAAAGATATTTGCCCATGATACATTACGGAAGTCGACTAAGGCTAATCCGACGGCAAAATTATAACCCACACCTCTTCGGTAGCGCGCAAAAGAGAGAGAGAGAGAGAGAGAGAGAGAGAGAGAGAGAGAGAGAGAGAGAGATGAGGACAGAATGCATCTGACCGAAATCTTTGATTCAGCTGGCGCTTCTATAGTAACTGAAGTACATCAAAATTCCAAACATTGGGAGATCAGATCATCTTCAACTTTAATGATCAGCTGAACAACAATACTCTGTCTGCCTGTCTGTCCGTCTCTTTGCTGATGCTCAATGTTATCACGCAATTTACGGAGTTTGGCATGTGACAGATGAGCCATGACACCAAAGAAGGTCAATACGTCCGCTTGTCTGTAGGATGCGATGGCACGTGCAACGCTATCACTCAACAGTGTATGGGGCACAGTGTACTTAACGACGATGAGAATGGTTGAGCAGTTATACAGTTAATACAAATCAAACGTGCCTATCCAAATTAATATACCAATTAAACAATAAATTTCGCCACGATGAAACAGATTAAACATACCAATTCAACAATAGATTTCTCGATGATCAAACTGTGCAATGATCAAACATCGATCGCGGTGATCGGTGATCAGCAAATATTGACCAGTCGTCGGATGTCGAAACGTCGGATGATCAAACGTCGTAGATCTCCAAAATCAGGGTCAAGCCCTTCATGAAAAATAAAGAAAAGACAAGAAAAAAAGATAAATAATAAATGACGACACATGTTATCAGGAAAGAACTATCTGCGGAATCGCCCTTTTCCAAAACATTTCCACAAGCTTTTGTTAGGCAAACATTTATCCTGTCTTGGGAGGAACACAGCCAAAAATGCCCCATAATTACGACGAATCAAGGATATACATTCGACTCGCTTAATCAAATATATCCTCCCTAAATTACTGTTATTAACTACACCACTCAGAAAAATTCCACCAACTTTTGCACTTTGAAGGCAAACGTCCAGGACGATAACGAATTACTATAAAACCTCTCAAGGAAGATAATCGATAAAACGAGCTATTCGATATTATAAGTCAACATTTCGTCTCCGCTCTCCCTAAAAATCATGTAGATATGGATATGCCAACTATTGATCACTTTTTACACATATATTTTATATCCCTGCCTTGTTTGCATTTTACTATCAGAATTCGAGGTCTGGAAGTCACGTAAGGGGATCCTCACGCAAAAAAGTCGATATTAGCTTTGGCTTTGGTCGATAATCTGGAATTTACTTATTCCGAGAATGAAATAATTGCCGAGGCCCCCCCCCCCCCCGTTGCCTGTGTGATTCATTTTCCAAGAAATAAATTTGGCTGAAGTAGTCGTGGGACGTCTGGACTCTATATAGTAATTCAAGATGTATGTTCTCATTTCTGTTTTAATTTGTAGTTAAAAGAATTTACTGCTGATTTCTATCTCCATAGTTTTATTTCTTTTGATCAATGTTTTCACGTAGCACTTGACCATTTATAAGAGTTTGTTTATATTTTGGTTTGGTGTTTTAGCCTCTACTTTCATTGCTTTCTCTCTACATAACGTGTTTTTAAATCTGACCCCAATTTGCAAACAACGAACATTAACTTTGTAATGTGATTGCATTTGTCCATTTTGTGTTCTCTCTCATACGTGATTTTAATTTTGCTCTCGTGTTCGAACAACAAAACTTCCGTCAGTCTATCTATATGTATGTTACTGCTATATGCACACATGAAACATGCATGTATATAATCACTTATATGATAATGTCTCGAAGCTTTATGTGGGATGAGCGTGCACCTTTATGTCAATAATAATCTTGTTTGTCTGTCTGTATGCTTTTGACTATAATTGACCGTTGCAGAACTAATAACTCATGACAGATGTTTTTATTTCTTTTAATATCCGACGTTAAATAACATTTAAAATTTCAAAGTATAAAAGGAGTAAAGTTAACTAAGTATTTAACTGGAACATAAAACAACTGTACTTGCAATAGAACAATGATCAGCTCAGAAACGAGTGCCTAGGGAAATCCAAGAAGAGAGTGTATTCATTCAAAACCCATAGAAGCTTTGCTCTTCATTAAAAAAAGTAATGGTCAACTCGTGATCATTCAGTGGACTGTATACAATATTAGAAGCAGTTTAAAACCATCTTATTGGAATTAGTTACTATTATTTACTATGGGAAACGAAAAGAACGCGTCTTCGATTTCTATAATAGCAGATATTAGGATGAAGCTGGGACAGTCGCAACAAAAAGAATGCGTCTTCGATTTCTATAATAGCAGATATTAGGATGAAGCCTGGACAGTTGCAAAAAAGTAAAGGATCCCTTTTCTGTTACAGGTATGCACATAGAAAGTATCTGTTTTACTATACTGGGAGTCAAAACACATCCAATTAAAGATTGTGAACGTGAGGTAAGTGTTATTTGACATAATAGTGCATAATTACTCAGAATCGCTCTTAGTTCAATCGACAGGTTGCGATGTATTTCGATTTGAGCCAAATATCTGACTTAACATTGCCACCTTACTGTCGAAGAGCGTTCATGCAATATTAATTATTGCTGACACGTTTGAGAAAAGTTTCATCCGTTCTAGACGTACTAATTGTGTTTGCAGTGAGAAGGCACTTCGGGATGGAACTGTTATTCGCATGCTGCGAATCTATAATTTGATCAAGAATATTTATTCCAAAATTATTATAACTAAGAAAATAACTCATTTTAAAGCAACGATTAAGGATGTAATGGTGCATTGTTGCTGGCGTTGTTGTTTTTTTAGAATATTTATTTTTCTCACTGGTAAATGTTAATCTCTTGCTTTTAAATACAGTATCAACAAGATCGGATTAAATGAGGGTGCACATGGAGCATGCTCGAGGGTCACCGCTACGCAGTGGAATGCTACGGGTGGGGTGGGGCCATTCTTTGAAATTTCTCTAGTGCCGCCTACCAAGTTAATCAAGATTTCGAGTACGAAAGAAATGATGCTAAAAGGCATACGTAAAAATAACAAACTATTTAGAAAACAAGATATAACAATAAGGACAAAATATAATTCAAACCTTCCGCATGTTTCATGTTTCAAACAGACGTGGCCAAGGTAGTGTAACCTAACGTTTTCCTGAACTAAACCTCTACTAAGCAAGTACCCGTATTTCCAGCCTGTATCCATGCTTTTTGCTTCCTAGAGATGTCGGATCTGTAAATGTTCGCTGTAGGTTCCCAGACTTTGCATAAAACGCATATTTTGGGTTCACATACATGTAGTTTGTCGGGACAAGCCATTGTGGTCTGATTCAGCGTCACATATGTGATCTTAGTGCAACAAGTCTTTCTTACCAGCATCCGGGACCTTTGATACTCACTACACTTACTCTTCACTGCATACATTGGTTGGGGAGCAATTTAGGGCAAAACCGATGCAGGCACATGCAACATGATCTTTAATCTGTCATTGGTCTCAAAAATATCTTCTAATACGAATTCATTTGCGGACAGGTAAATATATTTTGTTTTCGAAACCCAATATAACTCTTCTAGTTAGTCTTTAAAGCAAGTCGATGTAACCATGATAGAGATATTTAAGTGAGAGTTACAACAGTTACAAATACGTTAAATTAAAATTCTGTATTAAAAGTAGTAAAGAGTTAAATGTCCGCAGTAATCTTATGTAGCCCTCTGTAACTAACTGCACACTAAGTAACTATTGAGGATACCCAGAAGATGCATCGATGTTCCAAACTGGACCTATTACTCCATATGAATGATGCCATGACTTTTGTTATAGTCAAAGGTTAAACTGGAAGGGTTACAATAGACTAAAACAAGCATATACAATTCATGCGGCATAAGCTTTACCCATAAGGAACTAAACTCACCTTGATTATTCGTATTGATAGCCGAAACGCTTTTTTAAGTGCACTAGTTTATGCAATAACCATGTCCGATTTACGCATCTGTCTAAAAACATTAAATTTCCGAGTAGATCAGTAGAACATTCATAGCAATCATAGAAAGCATTCACTGACATGCATGAATGAATAAACATAACGAAAATTCTAATCAACAGAAAATATAGTGAAATCACTGTTACGAGTCCTCAGACGTAAAATGGTTATTCTTTTTCAGTTTTGTGTAATTAGTGCCTTGCAAGAGCTTGTTTGATTTGATTTTACGATTTCTAAAATACGCATGGCATTTACTTCAGGTTTTTTAATGGAGCCGTCAAAACTCCAATGATATATAAAACTAAGAGAAACGCTATAAATGCCTCTTTCTTCCTTTCGCACTGACCAAGAGGGCTTCCGTGAGAAAACAACAACATTTATCCTTTCTTTGGCAAAAATAGCCTGGGTTATCACGGAAGGGTAATAATAAAAGTCATTGTATGGACTGGTAATTTAATGGGCGAAAATAATATAAGAAAATTCAAGATAAGAAAACCATTTCTTCAGTTTAACTGTCTTAGCTGACAAGGGGTGAAACCATCTCTGACATTATTCAGGAAACACAAAATTTTCTAATTAGCTTCTGTGGTGCACATATCAGATGTTAGCTTGGCACCATTTTCATTTTGGACAAAGCATACATCATTCGAAGTCTTTTGGTGAAAAACCCATGTCATAATAATCGTCCATTCTGAGGAAGTAGTGAAAACGAGGATTTGACGACAGTAGTTGTGGCAGCCACATTCGATGTACTACTGGCACCATTTTCATTTGGAATTTGGTGAAAGTACAATGTCATAATGATCATCCATTCAGGGAAAGTAGTGAAAACAAGATCTGTAAGACTGTCATTGTGGCAGGCATATTGGATGTGACTGTCACCATTTTGATTTATGACCAACTAGGCATCATACGAAGTCTTTTGGTGAAAACCCCAAGTTGATATAGCCATCCATTTGGACAGAAGTGGAGACAACACTATTTTCAAGATACGACTTTCTATTCAGGATGAGTAGTTGCAACTAGATTTTAATGATGGCTGCTTTTGTGGCTATACTGTTCGTCAGATTGGTACCATTTTCATTTCAGACCAACTGGACAGTATAAGAAGTCTTTTGGTGAAAGACCCATGTCAATGCAACTTTTTCGTAAAGTCGAAATGTGATAATATATTTACGAGTGATGCTATGATTTTTTGTCAGATTTGTACAATGTTCACTTAGGACTAGCCAGACATCGTAAGAAGTCTTTCTGAAAACCCCATGTATATTTGACCGTCCATTCGGATGCAGTAGCGATAACAAGGTTTTCGACATGACTGCCATGATCGACGCTGTTTTCATCTAGGACCAACAAGGCATCATAAGAAGTCTGAGTGAAACCCGTGATGGTATGACCCTACATTCTGGATAAGTATCAATAGCAAGTTTTTCAAGAAGGTTTCCGTGGCGTCCATATTTAACGTCAAATCGGCACCATTTTAATTTGGTACCTATTAAACATCATAAGTATAAGTTTCATAGGAATCCTTCTGGACTGTGACCGGTAGAACAAAAATGACCAGGATGGGTCTTTGATACTCAGAATTAAACCTTGTTTAAAATATTTTAATTATGAAAACATACGTGTCCTTGTGCACCAAAGTTAAGATTATTCCTAACACTCTCCCCGTTTAGATGCAACAAGGCACCTGATTGGGTCATCTTGTTTCCAATAAAATAGATGATCACTATAAACCGATTCAGCTAGCTAATATGACAAGGGTTGATATGGAATGATGTGAACCGACGATGCTGGGCTAGCGAGGATGAGAGAAAACTTGATGTGTACATATGTCAAAACTCGCCAAGGTTTTAACTTGGTTAAAGCTCTGAACACTGTCATTCCCCCTGCCGCTTCAAAGCTATATAATGGGCCTTACTGACCCTCTTACATGCTGTTGCAGGTAACTAAAGGGGGTCAATAAGGAAGGTCTTCGACTGTTTTATAGACCTTTTTTTTCAGGGTGCTTGATTTTGCCATATTTTATAAGTAAAGTTTGCTGGATACTATACGGTCAGGACTCTACTGATGTGCTTATATATATATATATATATATATATATATATATATATATATATATATATATATATATATACACAAAATGAACTCTGTCAATATATTTCCCGTAGCTGAACTTATGCTTTATCTAGTGTAGAATTAGTATAAAAGAACACTTCCTATGGTCATTTATACGATTTACGATAGATAAAACCAGATATAAAAAGCGCAATACATGAATTATTTTAACCTGTTTATACAAAGAGAGTGTCGATATCAAATGTGCATCAAAGGGTGAGGTCAGAGGCGTGTAAAGTCATAGGTAGCAGAGGCAGATCCAGGATGTGTGTTAGAATTTAAAAGGGGTTGTTCCTTTTGAACATATGGATATATGACTTCGTTATTTACATTAAAAGGTCTGCTATTTTTAGTGAAAATAGAGGAAAGGGACTTCGATCACCCACATCCAATTCTTCACATACCCCTCAAAATCCACCCACCCCTCGCGGACCCCTCTAAATCCTGTCTTGCGTGGGTACTTTTCTTTATTTGGAATAAAGAAATACGGCACGAATAGAAAAGGAATAGCAGAGGTGTTCAAAATATTCAAACAATTATTTTAATCGCTATTGTGAAAGGTGTGCTATGTTTAGTTTAAGGACGGGAAGAGGACTTCGTTCAATCGCACATCAACCCACACAAACACCTCTAAATCCCCACCCCTCACCCCCGCTCTCTAACCCCACTCGATCCTGTCAGGTGTAGCATAATTTTCCTTTTTTTGGGACAAGGATATACGGCATGAATAGAAGGAAATCTAAGGTATTCTAACTATTCAGACAAAATATTTTATCTTATTATGAACCATCCTTGTTATACGATTACGTAATATTAAATGTCAACAACTTTAGTTGGTCCCCTCCTTATTTTCTCTCGTGTCTTTCTCAAAATCATATACAGCCTGTTTAGAAATGCATACACTGTAGCGAAGATCATCTTGGATCAACAACCTGAAAGGCATTTAGTGGAGGGTTGAGCAATGCGAAAGTGTCGTGTTTGTCTGTATGACAATGCGTTCAATTCTAATAAATAAGTAAGTAAATAAATAAACAAATTAATTATCATGAATGTGCACTGCAACTATATTGAATGCGCACCTAATCTAGGATGCAATACCAAAATCACTTGCAATTCTCATAATGAAGAAATCGTCTATAATTGAGGTTTATTATTTGCAAGTCACAAGGTTTAGTTCTGACCAATGAAACTTTTTAACTGATTTGATTTTTTTTTTAAAAAAGTCTTTACCATTTAATTTTAGACTGGAACTTAGAGACTTATAGGGTACAGAAGTAGAACAAAATACATGTAACGTTGCACACGAAACCTTTTCAAAATTATATCTGTCTCAATAATTTACTACAAATCAAATTTATTACCAACTGTATAACGAAACAGTGAATTAAAATTTATTGGAATATGCTGACACTGTTATAAAATATTCATCAATAACACCAGCAGAAACAGTCTTTCTGACAGTGGCTGTATCTGTAAATTGCGTGTAAAATTTTCTCCATGACTTTTATTGAAGATGTTATAGTCTTGCTGACTTGTATTGGACCACTTTGAAGCGTGTTCTCTTTGCAAGCATGACCTCTAAAGCTTCAAATCGTCTGCTGACTTGTATTGGACCACTTTGAAGCGTGTTCTCTTTGCAAGCATGACCTCTAAAGCTTCAAATCGTCTGCTGACTTGTATTGGACCACTTTGAAGCGTGTTCTCCTTGCAAGCATGACCTCTAAAGCTTCAAATCGTCTGCTGACTTGTATTGGACCACTTTGAAGCGTGTTCTCTTTGCAAGCATGACCTCTAAAGCTTCAAGTCGTCTGCTGACTTGTATTGGACCACTTTGAAGCGTGTTCTCTTTGCAAGCATGACCTCTAAAGCTTCAAGTCGTCTGCTGACTTGTATTGGACCACTTTGAAGCGTGTTCTCTTTGCAAGCATGACCTCTAAAGCTTCAAATCGTCTGCTGACTTGTATTGGACCACTTTGAAAAGTGTTCTCTTTGCAAGCATGACCTCTAAAGCTTCAAATCGTCTTGTTGACTTGTATTGGACCACTTTGAAGCGTGTTCTCTTTGCAAGCATGACCTCTAAAGCTTCAAATCGTCTGCTAAGGACCTTGTTTACAAGAGTATATTGTTGGGTTCGGCCGCTGACCTTAAGTTTATGACACAATCACAAAATATTACTTACATCCAGGACTATGCCTGGAATTCTTAAATCTTTTCATCTTTTATGAAAATTACTTTGTCTGCATACTTTTCAGAACAAATGAAACAGTCTGCATACTTTTCAAAACAAAGGAAACTATCTGCATACTTTTCACAACAAATGAAACAGTGCATACTTTTCAGAACAAATGAAACAGATTCACAATACACTTGTTAGAAATATGACTCGCAATATCACGCATCAACAGACGGGGCACTCGCAGTATCATCCATCAATAGACGGGGCACTCGCAATATCATCCATCAATAGGCGGGGCACTCCATGAACATTCAAGCTTTAAAAAACAATAACATGTATTCTGCACTCTTTTCGAAATCAAATTGTTTCCTAAGGTGTAATGTTAACACAGCAGAAATGAAGTTCTACTTGAATACACTTAAGTAAATGGACTGCACGTTCTACTTGAATACGCTTAAGTCAACCGACTGCACTGTTTGATAGTAAAACGTATATCTTATGCAGAAAACAATGATCCTATTGAGGTAAAATGTATTCAGACGGTTACACTCAAAGCAAAATATAGGCTGATAACCCAAAAGCAACTAAAGAAAGCCCGACCAAATATGGCTATATAATATAGTGGAAAATTATGCATTTATTCTAAAACAGTTTGGAAGTTTTCTTGCGTGTTTCATAGAAGAGGAAGAATGCGCGAATAAGATGATATCTAAGCACAGGTGCTCGACGCGAGCTTGATGTTAAGAAGAAAAAAAAACAATAATCTGAAGGAAAAAAATCATACAGTGTGACAAAAATACCTCAGATTACCCCCATGACCCGTTCTGACATTGGACCCTCTCTATCATACTAGAGAGGATCCAATGTCAGAACGGGTCATGGGGGTAATCTGAGGTATTTTTGTCACACTGTATGATTTTTTCCTTCAGATTATTGTTTTTTTCTTAACATCAAGCTCGCGTCGAGCACCTGTGCCTTAAACCTATCTGAAGCGAAAGGCTTTGGTAACTGTTTCTCTAAATCTCTAAGATTAGTACAATTCCAAGCTCATTTCATTTGAATTCGTGCCAGTCGAAGAATACATGATGCTGTAAGGCCACAAGACTCGCGATGAACATGGTTCCCATGGCAATGATATTTTGGTGATATACATTCCATTGGTGAAATCTGAGCCGATTTTGAAGAGTTTGTGTGATGAATGATTCACTACCTTCAAAGCATTTGTTGTATTCAGTTTGAAATATGCATAAAAGAAAAGACACCATTGTTTATTTTTCGTCAGGGAAGTCAGAGGAAATGTTGTGCGTGCAACTTGTTTTATATGTCACAGATACCGTATTGACTGACTTAAATGTTTTATTTTCAAGGGTATCGTACTGTCTGGCTTAAATGATTAATATGTCACAGATAAACACATTTTCTGGCATAAATGTATTATATGTCACGGATCCATATTGTCTGGCTTAAATGTTTTATATGTCACAGATAAACACATTGTCTGGCATAAATATTTTATATTTCCATATTGTCTGGTTTAATGTTTTACATGTCACAGATACGTCTGACTTAAATGAAAATAATTCTGCTAAACACGTCCATGTGCGTCAAAAAATGGGAGCAACTACGCGGTAATGAGAGAGAGAGAGAGAGAGAGAGAGAGATAGAGATAGAGAGACGTATATCGGTATATCGTAAGTCTAAATTTAGCACTTAAAGAACAACACAGATTGCTTAGCAAATTCTTAACTTCACTGAAACTTCAGTTTAAGAAACTCTCTGAACGAAAGTTTCTCGATTTGCGAGATATCTGTGGCATAAATCGCGTGTTCATGACGTATGTTCGAAGTATTCAAAACAACTGCGACATTTAGCATGTACAAAACAACTGAAGCTTTCCAAATGAACATCTCTTGGAGTTTTTAATTCTTAACAGCCTGGTAACGTCTATATGCATCAGCAACAAAAATTATAAACTAATATATATAGTGATGTTTATGATTAAAGTATAGCATCTCTTTCATGACGATACACATAATGTAAGCTAGGAAATATTATCAATTACCAGATCTTAATTTTGTTGAATAAAGGTATATTTTCCTTCGTCTTCACTGCTCCAACATTTACAAAGCTGTCACAAGACTTATCTTACTGTATGTTTTTCTGTAACAAGTTGTATGACGACGCATTAAAGAGCATTTGTTGAAAGCCTTATTCAAATTGTGGTAGGCACTATGTAGCCGTTTAAAGTAAGGGTTTTAAACAAAAATGCTGATAATCGATAGACATACCATGTCATTGCTCAAGATCTCCTGGACAATAGTTTTGCAAACCGAGATACTAAGTCGCCATTCTTTCCGGTGGAAACATGCCAGAGTCGACAAGTTCCAAGTGACCACCGACGTGAACCTTTCACTAACGGGCATGTAACACAATAGTCTCTTCCTTTACTACCAGAAAACATCCGATTGGATCAAATCAAAGTCGGTGCTTAGTAAATTTTCCTGTTTGCTAAAAGCCGTCTTCCAGGACTGACTGAGAAAAAGAAATCGGTATGTAGTAGTGGGGACAACGACAAACTCGTTCTCTACCGCTAAATATCCCATTCAACATTCTTCATTCTCTTGACGCACAGAAGAACATATACCCGAAAGCAACTGTAGTATCATTGTTTTTTTCAAGACATCTTGGATTCGTACGCTTTTGTCACAAGCAAGAAATCGTTGCAATATTACCAAACACTTATTTTCTTTCATTGAGATGCTATATCATTTTATTTCATAAAAAAACGATCTGCATCAGATGGATGTTTTAATGCCAACTGAAGTTTGTGGATGTTATACATGCAAAAGATACCTTCCTTTTCTCAAATCCAAACATTGTTGTGTGCGTGTGTGTGCACGTCTAAGTATGCAGTTGTCTGTTTCTGGGAGAAAATATCACTACAAGTTTCTTTGTACTTGGTTTCAAAAACAAAACAGTATGTATGTATGTATGTATGTATGTATGTATGTATGTATGTATGTATGTGTGTGTGTATGTGTGACGAACTATATATGGTTGGGGTGGGGTGCTCCCAATATGTTATTTAAACTATTATATAAGTCCCACCCAGGCTCTATGTGGTTAGAAGTTAAATTTAGTGAAAAACAGATGCAAAGCTCCTAGCCCCAGTCAGCAATGCCGACGGTTAGATGGTTAAATATACTAAAAAGGTTGAAATTCGGTGAATAGCAATTTAATAACAATTCAATAATCAAATGACTCAAATTCCCAATTACACTCCTTCCGCTCGACCCTTTAATAAGCCTACTGCATCACTTGATTAGCAGTGAGATTGATTTCCACCTGTCCTTGTATTTCTACTCATCTATTGTATCCTTTCTCTCTTATTTCTCCCAATTCCTTTTCCTCCTCCTCCCCGACCTTTCTCCAAATTCATTCTCCTCCTCCTCCTCCTCCTCCTCGACTTTCTCTAGACTCCTTCTTCTTCTCCTCCACCTTCTCCCCCGCAGCTACACTTCTGTCCACTTAGACTGTCTCGGCTACAGTCTCAATTCCGTCTCCAACTCTTGAAGACTTGGGACCCAATGGAACCAGAAGTTCTCTGTCCCCTAAAAAGCTTCCTTTTCGATACTTTGTCTTTCCTTGGAATCTACCTCTAAGTTCTGCCGCCAGATTACGAGTGGCTTCTTTCTCCGAGTAAACCCTATTGATCTGCAATCCATCCAGGCAAATACTAAATTACTCTTACGATTTCTGAATGTATCATTCGGGTCTGAATTGTAATCACGCCCTCTATTTCAATTTTGATTGGATATCGTTGTGGACCGATCCAGTCAAACTTGGCGGACAATGTCCCTCTCGCTGTCTGTCAACGTGGGGACGGATATGAACACGCCCCGTTCACCCAGTGGACTTTCCTTTTGATCCTTGAACTAACCTTTAACGTACAGGTGTGATAATGGCAAGCCTTTGTCAAGTGACACGACCGGTCGCCTTTGCCGACTCAAGTTTCCGGTCTCTGGCTGGTCATGGTAACCTTACGTAAGAGTTCAACACTAACCCCGCGGCAATCTTTAGAGATCAAACACAAGGCCGCGGTGATATTCCAAAGACAGGTAGATTATAGCTTATACATGACTTTAGCTGAGTGCTTACCAAATGGGGCAGTCTGTATGTTCTTGCGTTTGCAATTGTTTTTGTTAACGTCGGCAGCCTTGCAAAAATATTCCATAAATCCCGAAAGCGCAAGGCCAGTATCTCCGATTTGTTGGACCGTTCATTGTCATATTTGTGTTCTCTCTCTTTCTCTCTCTCTCTCTCTCTCTCTCTCAGAAGGTAGAGCGTCGGATTATTAATACAAGAGTCGAGGGTTCGAAACCCGCCCAGGCGGTCTCGGTGTGTGCTTGGAAACGTCACTTCGCTCCCATTTCATCGGCATGTTGTAGCCCACAATATGTTTAACGTACCGTTAAAATTAACAAAAAACTCTCTCTTTACATTTTATTACTTTAGCCTCGAACTCTGCCTTCTAAAATTTCTGTAAATGCACTAGATTCAGATAGTAACAAGATGATGTATGTTCATCATTCATAGTGTCGCATGCAAGGTGTTTCTTTAATTTCAATCATCTTTCATCCAAATGATAAACCCTCAAGGACGGTTAGGATAATTTCCGCCAATATCGGTTTAGAACCAGATGCTTTGGTATGACTAATTCATAATCCAGGGAAGGTGGGGGACATGACTATTGAACAATTAGATTTTCGTTAAGGCTAGGACCTCGATCACTGACAAGCAATTCGTTTAATTGAGGTTTTTCTGGATTGATTAACAGAGATGCTGCCCACACATATGTTTGACAAGCACATATCCAAAGTATATCGATGGCATTAGCCTTAAAAGAAAACACTTGGCAAATGTGATTTGTCCAGAACACAGTGTGAAGATTTTACATCACTAAATGGAAAAGGCAGTTTCGCTCTTCTCAATGACTGAAATACAAAACAAAACTTTACACAAAAGGGACAATTATTTCACAAATAAATGATGTTCATGAGACGAAATTTACAGTTGCAAATGTTATTTATACATATAGATATCATTACACGATATTCAGTGTTATCTGAAAACGTGTTATAAATGAGATTATTTAATCAAAGTCTTTCTGCATGATTTCTGAAATGTCGACAGATAGTGGCTGTATTGACAGTACTTGAAACAAACTGTCATAAAACATAGAGATTGCTTGTTAGCAAACTCGAAAATACTGATTATCCAATCGGACGTTTTCTGTCATCCCATTTGACTCAAACTTGAATGAAGCCATGGGTTATACCATGTCGAAAGAAAACGTAAATGAGAGAGATAAACCCGGAAAATGTGAGAGAATACTGAAGTCCTGCAATTACCACTACTTCTAAAATCAAGTGTGCAATCTTACATTCGTCAAGCCAAAAACACCGGCACATGACAAACTATTTAGTAAAGTGACTCAGCGAGAGAAAACGAAGCCAGCGTAGGTTGGTTCAGAAGGATTTGATCTCAAAGTCCACGGATTGGTAGTCAGGTAGGATAACCACAAAGTTAGAGCAGTCACCCATAACCGATTAAACAAATCATGGATGCGAACAGAATGTCTAAAGATAAGCAGTCATAATTCTGTCAGTAACGACTAAACCAGGCACAAAACTTAAAAAAGACTCATCTATCAACTCAAAGTTTACGTACGATATAAAAAATATATAAAAATGCTAATTAAGGGTTATGCTAACAACAATATCAATATAGATGAAAACACATTTGGATAAGAAAACTTTTTCGGACTGCGTCTTCGACACGTACACTAAACATGCAAGTTCTTCCGGAATCGAGGTATTTTTTTTAATAATTCGCTTTTTATCAGTTTGACACGTGTATCACCATCTTCATCGAAGGAAATGAATCGGTTTTTTGCTGTTGTTATTCTGCAGGTTTAACAAAGAAATATTGTGTTAAGACTAGCAAACTAGGCCTATGAAACATCTGACTTAACACTTTGTTGTAATTTATATAGACCTGAAATCTGTCAAATTGCAATCTTCGTTCAGTCTTTCCAAAGTTCAACCTAATATAATACTTCATACACAGAACATAGTTTAGGAGACTAATATACAAGCAGGCTTATTTTGATTCATCTTTAAATGTTTCAATCTTCACGTGTTTCATGCTGTATTGTTTTCGAATACATGGATGGGAAACTATATAGTTTCAGTCCGAATAAAAGTTATATCTGTTTTCTTCTATAAGAATGTTTCTACGAGCATAATACATTGGACAACGTGAACCCCGGAATGGGGCAAATCTGGAAGACCGCATTAAACGCACCAATGGAAAAGTGGACATGTGACCCCTATGAAAAAAGTACATACTGTGAATCCACTGTTTTTTTTTTGTTTTTGTTTTTGTTTTTTTTTGTGGTACCACTTTTTGTGGATTCCGTAGTTGATACAAACCAAGAATTAAACAAAAAGTTCAACGAACACTGATCCGTCCACAAGCAAATAAAAGGACCACTTACTTTATACTCAAACATAAATCCCAACCAGGAGTATTTTCTTGCAAAATCAATTCATGTCCACGAAAATACACGAATTCTGTCAGCGCTTACAACAGGATACGAAAATATTTTTGGAGGCAACTATGATCATTTCTACCAAGTCGAACCAACACAAAATCAAGCAAAACCTTTTTGGGGAAAATGGAAATCAATACTACGTTCATCCTAAACCGTATGTAACGGAGCCATGTATTACGTGTGTGATTGATTTCTGCTTTTTCTTTTTTCTTCTTCTTCTTTTTCTTAGTAGTACCGGTAGTAGTATCAGAAGTAATATCAGTAGTAGTAATAGTAGTAGCAATATCAGTAGTAATAGTAGTAATATCGGCAGTATTAGTATTATTAGTAGTAGCAATATCAGTAGTAATAGTAGTAATATCGGCAGTAGTAGTATTATTAGTAGTAGCAATATCAGTAGTAATAGTAGTAATATCGGCAGTAGTAGTATTATTAGTAGTAGCAATATCAGTAGTAATAGTAGTAATATCGGCAGTAGTAGTATTATTAGTAGTAGCAATATCAGTAGTAATAGTAGTAATATCGGCAGTAGTAGTATTATTAGTAGTAGCAATATCAGTAGTAATAGTAGTAATATCGGCAGTAATAGTATTATTAGTAGCAGTAGGATAAGTAATAATAATATCAGTAGTAGTATTATTAGTAGCAGTAATATCAGTAGTAGTAATAGTAGTAGTACTATCAGTAGTAGCAATATCAGTAGCAATAGTAGTAATATCGGCAGTAGTAGTATTATTAGTAGTAGTAATATCAGTAGTAACAGTAGTCCTATCAGCTGTAGTAGTCTGACAGCAGTAGCAACAATTGTAATAGTAGTAGTAGTGTTAGTAGTAATAATAGAAATATTAGTAGTAATAGTAGGATTATCAGTAGTAGTATCAGCAGTAGAAGTATCTGTAGTAGTAGTAGTTGTAGTAGTAGTAGTAGCGTTTCTTCCTCAGTATCCCGCTACTACGTTCCCATGACACATTTCCATTACTATCTCCACATACCTAACTTATCGCGATATGACCTATATTGCATACTGTAGGACCCGTGTCTTTAATCTGTTGTTAACAATTGGGTTGTCCGCATAATGAACACTGAATTACAAAGATCCGCATAATGAACATGTGATTGCACAGATCCGCATAATGAACACGTGATTACACAGATCACCACATATTTGATTATTTTTAAACAATTTTCCTTTCCTGACAACACAAAAGATCCCATAGTTTAAGACAGTTGTTCAGCTGTGTCTTGTTTCTGTTTTCAATTACTTAACTTTTTCTAAATTTTTCTGCCGTCATTCAAACACATAGACTGGCTTACATATTAACAGGATGAACAAACAATCGCCTACTTACAGAGACTGGTATAGACATGCAAGTTTACATACTGTGCCAAGATCACCGGGGTCGATGCTATATCAATCCTGAAGTTCGAATTGTGATATTGTTGAGCGATATAAATTTTGATAATTTCCCTGGGTGACTCTGGCCGAATTACTCGTTGATAATGTATCATAGTCTCACAGCCAGACAAGTACAAACACTTTGTGACTTCCTAGGCAGGTTCATCTGTGTGATATCATCTCAGAAAACAATCAAAAATGTGCAAGTTTTCATTGTCGATGTAAGCAGTGGGTAGTGACGAATAATTATGGAATAAAAATGTGCCTGTAAGTGTACACAAACATGCAGGTATCAAACTAGATGCTTATAATGAGCAGCGTAACAGCTAGTGAAAACGATATGAATCACATTTTAACTGGAGTTGCATTTCATAAAGCTGAGAGAGTTAATTATTCACAGAAAAATACCGTCACAATCTACAATTAAAGTCAAACTCCGGGCAGGGGTATTATGAAAGTAATAAGAGTATTCGATTAAAGAACTTGCAGTGCAGACGAGAGAGAGAGAGAGAGAGAGAGAGAGAGAGAGAGAGAGAGAGAGAGAGAGAGAGAGAGAGATGCATTACAACATTAAATTTATGCCGATGCGATGAATTATCACACTTTATAATGGTCTATTTCAAATCTAGGAAAAACTTTCGTGCTTGTAACTGCATCTGACTCGAGACTGTAGAGACCTCGACAATTCAATGCCACTGAATATGGTTATGTTAAATTTCGTTTGCAGGTCCCGGAATATAAAACTCAGGATGGAGCCATTTTAACACGAACCAGTCGTATGTCTACATCGACGAGGCCGTAACGAAACGGGAATTAAAGGTCATTCAAGATAAGAAACAGCGTTTCATTTGCCTTTGCATGTTGATCAAGTTGTTGTTGTTGTTGTTCTTCTCTCTCTCTCTCTCTCTCTCTCTCTCTCTCTCTCTCTCCGATTATATTGCATACTGTTGGACAGAAAATCTGAAAAGATTCATACCGATAAAATCGGGTTGATGAACTGGATCAGTTAGTGTTTTAGTCCACGATATAACTGACACAGTGTCATCAGAAATAACCTTGAACAAGCTACCTGTGAATAAATTCTATGTGACAACCTTTTTGGAGTACTTACAATCGACTCCCATTGTTTGACTGAAAACGTGTACATTAATTTCCTGGCCCAGATCGGGACAAATGATTTGAAATGCAAATCTTGTAACGATAGCCTTAGAGGTGCTTAATTGAAATAAAGGAAACATCATCATGCTTAGTGCTCTGTAAAACCTTCCTTAAAGCACCTTACATACACATAGTGTACTCGTAACTATCATCACCCCTCCAAGAGCCTTTTTCAACATGCATACTCGCCCAGTGCTCTAAGGAAGTTGACAACTTTACAAGAGCATAAAGGAAATGCTTTGTGGGACAAATCATTACGTCTGAATGAGAGACAAGAGGTTCATCCGCATTCTGAAATCAATGGCGGGAGAGGTTACTTGCTGTCACGTGATTTTACTACGAGGGACTGAATAGAATTTGTGGACAATATTTTGTATGTAATACACATTCCTTTCAAGAGCATGAATATATATTACGCATTGAATTATAGTGATCGCTTAAGTCTTGAGAAAGATAAACCCTTCCCAATTAAATTAAGTACACAGTCCTCTGATATAAAAAAAATAGAGTTCAACTGATGTAAAACTTTTGGAAAAAATTATCAAACAAAAGATAAAGAAAAAAATATAAGTCCAATAAAGGGCCAAAACATCTTGTGTAAACTGTATTTTTAAGACAGTTTTTCTCTGGTCCTCGTCATAGAAAATAGATTGGTGATCGAACTGACATCAAGACACATTTATCTCACAGAGTGCAAGTAGATACAAGCAACAAGAAGGTAATCGATACAGTTGACAAGGATGCGCTTCACTATCACTGGGCAATGGCAAGGTACACAATCTGGTCGAGATTTGACCTTCAAAAGTTAAGCATAGATCATGTATTTGTCCCATACACAAGTGATCCAATACCACCTAATCTCTCCAGCTCGTTTTGTACCACGGATGATGTGTATGATACCCATAAACGTGTTTGTGAGGGGTTTATTCCACAAACAAGCAGGTAAAATATGTAAATTAATATATTACTCTGGAAATGGGTGACTTGTTTCGAGTGATGTACTCTTTCGGTACACTTAATACCAAATGGATTAAGCAGCCAACACAGTAAGATACCTTTCCCCCGGATTTTATGAGTAAGTCGTGTTTCTGTGTGTGTCATTTGATTTGTAACGTAGCTTTAAACAATTTTTCAGTCATATCGCTACGATGTCTGCAGTGTGGAAGTTTATAGTGATATCAAGCACTAGTGCATCGTGCCGCAGACATGTACCATGATGTCCCATCCAGTCACATTATTCTGACACCATGGCGACCAGTCCCAAAACTAACCATTTATGCTGAGCGCCTAGCGAAACAACTGTTAGTACCATATTTTTTATAAGTCTGTCGTGTGGCTCGGCCGGGGTTCGAACCCGCGATCTCCCGCATCCGAAGCGGACGCTCTAACTACTAGACCACAGGAGCGGTATTTCTGTATGACAGTACCTTAAAGGAGTGTGAAATCTGAGGTTCTGTAAGGCTTGTGGCGCAAAACTTGTCAAAAATAATGGACGTCTTTCTGAGCGATCTTGATGAAGTTCAAATATATGATGGACAGGGCTGTAATTTCGGCAGAACAAAATGGAAGATGATGTTCGTGTGTTGTTGCAAATGGCAGCTGAAAATCTGAAGGATTAAAATGGGGGAACATGAGAAAACGATCGTTGACAAAAATTTCCTTGGTTAAGTTTTATTTCTGATATCATCTTTCTTTTCGAAGGTGAAGATGATCTATGTTGTGGCTCTATTTGACCTTGAATTGTATTCATCGAACTTCAAAACAAAATCAGGCATACGCACATATTGTGGATATTCATCAAATTTTACTGATTCAAATATAACGCTTCAACCACCCACATCTCTCTCTCTCTCTCTCTCTCTCTCTCTCTCTCTCTCTCTCTCTCTCTCTCTCTGTTATGTGATTCAACACGTATAAAATCCTATATGTATCTAGTTTCTAGCCAACGCATTGTAAAGTCAATTACTCAATCTGCTCTTTACAAGAGACTTTGACCTTTCAACTCTGAGGCGAGAAATGTTGCACTACTTCTCCAGTGACTTTAGAATCTCGTCTGAACTTTATGATTCCCAACACATCTTTTAATAAGGTAGGATTTTTTCGTCAAAAATGTAACATATCTTTCGATGCATGGAAAATATAACATGATTCTAGAATTTTTTATACTTCGTGCAACCGCAAGAGTGGGTAATGGTTTACTGTCCTTTGATTTAACATCCTGGTTTATTCAAGCTCGAATGTACAGTGACGACACTGATACATTGTGTGTTTAAAAAACAAACACTAAAACGATTTTTCATTGTTTATTAGTGTCCTGGACCTCTCATGCTGGCTAGTAAAAAATCGACAAAACTAGTTTTGCCTGATTTTCCAGTGAACATATCTTTATACATCTTGCTAAATCACCATGCAAACTGAAGTAAATGCAAGGGGGCGGCGTTTGGACTGGTTCACCATATTTTTACAGTGCAGAATCAATATAACATGTATGCAGAGGGCCCAGACAACCGCGGTAGCTTACTTAGTAGAGCGACTGATTCGTAACCCAGGTGTCGCGAGTTCGATACCCGCTCAGGCCAACATTACCTCAGCGTGTCTTTTGGAAAGTCAGTTCTCAATTCCTCTGCCTGAGATACCAAATAATGCTATAAATGCCGTTAAAACAAAAAGACACCACACAAACCCCCAAACTGAGCTGATTTGTCAAGGAATAATTTCAATAAAAAGAATCATGCACGTTAAGTGTTAAAAATGACTCTTCAGAGTCTGAGATGCTACAAGCATTAAGAAAGGAAAAAAAGTACAAATATCAACCTACTTTTCTCACTGTGTGTGTGATACCAAGCATTTAGATAAAGTAGGCCACAAAAAGTAGCATACATAGTTAAGCTCCGTAGAGGCGGGGCTATATATATATATATATATATATATATATATATATATATATATATATATATGGGGGGGGATGGGGGGTAGGTGTGTGTTTGCATGTCGGCATGTCCTTAAAATGGTCTCGTAATCTGTAGCTTAAGTAAAATTCTTTATTTTCACATATTATAAATAGTACATACACACCAAAAATAATTACTGTTAAAATATATAACATTTAATTTAATTAAATACTAAACACACAAACGATTTATTACCTATCAGGCAAATAAAGAGATGTGTTAATGTATGTACTACTTTAAAATGACCATATATTCCACAGCTTATAAAGATTTCGTATGCTCCGAGTTTAAGAGATGTTCAGCTAACTTACTACAGTACGGTGCAGATACAATACTATATATTAAAATCATATAAGTAATATTCGGGACAAATTTTAAATAATACTCACACCAGCTTCATTTACAACGAGGAACGAACGTCGAACGATTTTAAAAAAAGAAAAAAAAAAAAAAAAGAAAAAGAAAAAAAAATACACCAACCCCCCAAAAAACGATTTTAAAACACGTTATACACACAACGCATTGAGAACATAAATCAAGAGCCTTTAACATAATTCTATGGAGAATTGAGGATTCGTGCATCACGCGTTTTTGACCAAGTTTTAGATCGGTGTAACGGAAATACGTAATGTAATATAATTCTATCATCTCTCATATTTATTATCTTTTGCTAGTTCCGCCATGTTCATTTGTGTTACAGTTCCAAGCGATAAATATATCGTTAAATAAACGTCTGTTTTGTGCATAAAATGAGAGAACACTATACAATCGATTTTTATGAATGCCCGCTCAATACATGTGAAGTGCAGTCTGGTCCATAACTATGATGATAAATTAAATTGCTATATCATCGTAATCTCGTGTGGAGCAAAAGCTAAAACACTCGCAGACGTAGTACATTTACTATCTTCAAATGGATTCATTAAACAAAAGAAGAGAAAAAAAAAAAATAAATCGCTGTACGAAAAATAAGTACATAATCTTCCATAGGGCGTATACTGGCATCAAACCAGATATCAGTTGTCGTAATCTTGGTTGCGGCCCATTGTTCATCAGTCACATTATTAAAGATTTGAGATATAATATATTCTTATAATTGTCAAACACTTACCTGATACAGATGTACAAACAAAATTTTCTTGATTCCTGGAGAAAAACAGAACCATGGTTTGACGTCTGCTTGACTTCTTCTTCGTCCGTGTTCTAAACCTGCGTCACGGGGCTGCGGAGTTGCGCGAGCCGCCTTAACATCCTTCTACTCTCCATATATGGTAAATTATGCCTTATTTGCCTGCAAAATGGGTCGTCATCGAACGAATATAGCAACATAGAAATTTCTTCGTGTCGAAATGGAAACAAGGCGGATAAAACCGTACAAATGGGGAATGTGCATGATAAGACACTGGCTGCATGACGATGTCTCCTAAATTTCATCTTGTGATAAAATCGCATAAACTAGGCGAAGCAGGACAATAAGGACATTCATTGACTACCGTATCGACGAGGGCGATGTGCTGGGGGTCACTGCAGGGAAATTGTGTCACGAAACTGAAAGATAACGCAAAATATATTTGTTTATAATAAATGCGATATGAAACTATTTAATGTCCTGAGCTGCGGATTTGTGGTACAAGAGAGTTTGAAAGAGGGAATCATCGAAATGATATTCTCTCTCTCTCTCTCTCTCTCTCTCTCTCTCTCTCTCTCTCTCTCTCTCTCGTGTAAGTCTCTCTTTACGCTGGATACAATTGGTTAATTTTGGTTACACGTGTTACATTTTGTCGTCAAGGCAAACTTCATAAAAACTGTGTCCGAGACGACCAATCTAGCCACATTGTTCATCTCTCAAAACCTGTCTCGCCCAAAGAGGCCCGAAACCAATTTATATTTTCTCCTCCATTCAATTTTTCTTTCCTAAGGGACTGGACATTTAATTTTCTCGAGAATGGGAGTGGGAGATTTTAGTTTGAGCCAGCATTTATTGATTTTTTTTAAAATCTACCTCAGAATATTTTTTCAAACCGATATAATGAATATAAGTACACCTCCAACCTCAAGCAATTCTGAGCAAGAATACAGATTTTCAACCTATTTGATGGTCAGATATTATTTTCTACAAAAATAATTCACAGGTCACCCCCACTTACCCCGAGAATTATTTGTTCCTCACTAATTGTTTCAAGTCTAGTTCTGTAATGATGCATTCAGATGTGTGTGTGTGTGTGTGTGTGTGTGTGTGTGTGTGTGTGTGTGAGAGAGAGACAGACAGACAGACAGACAGAGAGAACGTTTGTGACTACCTACAACGCTGGAAAACTGATATATGTGTGCATTATTTGCCAGTCCTCACATGCAATTTGTCAGTATCGACCATGCTCCTAAGGGAGAACCATTTCAATCTTGTATGTTTTTTAAATTTATTTTAATTTTATTTTTTGGCGGAAGGGGGAGGGGGCTGAAAGGTTGACAAACAATTTCTTGCTCTGGTTTGTATAACAAAATACATAAATCTACATATCAGATGAGTGCCACCACCCACCACTTTCAAAAATGATATTTTGTGATTCAAGAAAATACGATATCCTGGTCGGTAAGAAAATATCCTCCACCCAACCCCTCCCACAATGTAACTTTGGGCGACACAAATCCGAGAGTGTAACTTCTATCTAGAAATCGTCTATAACGCCCTACTTAACAACATATTTCGATGTTAACACATTTGCTCGACTGGACATTTTCACAATACTGTCCTGCATGACGAAACAGTCTAATGAAAGGGTAACTGTCAAGTGGATACAACCGGTTTGTTTTGCCTTAAGTTCTACTTATTTCCATTATTATTTCTGATTGTATCTGTGGTCCCGATGATAATGTAATAACACAATACTGATAGCTGGACATAAACACAAGGACATAAACACAATTCTCCCTTTGTTTTGAGAGAAAACGGAAGTAAAATTAGAGTTAGGTCCTAGTGGAGATATGAAGTCATAGCAGGAAAAAGGGTTTAGAATTGTGTAGGGAAAGCAGTTCGACTCACGAAAAAATAACCATGGAACAGCAACGACGATATGCCATACATTGCAGTAGTGATACGGCTAAGCTGATCTTGGGGGTTCTTGAAGGACCTAGTGTACGGTAAACCGATGTTACGGGTTCTTTAAGGAGGACAGTTTTTTAATCACGATAGTTTAATGATTTTGTCAGATGCATGAACTGACAGAATATTTTAAATAATCATTTTAAGACCAACTCTGAGTGCTTCGATAAAAATGTTTGCATATCGAGTTCGAGATGTCCTAGATGGGCAACCTGCTTTAGACCCTCAACTTTGCTTTTGACACTCAATGTTGCTTTCGATCTTCAATATTGCTTTAAACCCCCCAACGCTGCTTTATACCACCACCGTCTCTTTAGACCTTCAACTTTGCTTTAGACCCTCAAAGTTGCTTTAGACACTTAACGTTGGTTTACACCCTCAATCTTGCTTTAGGCCTCAACGTTGCTTTAGACCTCAACGTTGCTTTAGATCTCAACGTCGCTTTAGACCTCAACGTTGCTTTAGATCTCAACGTCGCTTTAGACCCTCAATGTTGATTATGCTCTCAATGTTGCTTTATGCTTTCAACGTTTCTTTACACTTTAGATATTGCTTTAGACCATCAACGTTACTTTAAACCCTCAGTAATGCTTTAGACCTACAATATTACTTTAAACACTCAACGTTGTTTTATTGCCTCAATGTTCCTTTAGATCCTCAGTGTTGCTGTAGACCCTCAATGTTCCTTTACACCCTCAATGTTGCTTTAGACTCTCAACGTTTCGTTAGACCCACACTGTTACTATAAACCTTCAATCTTGCTTTAGATCCGCAACGTTGCTTTTAACCACCAACGTTGTGCTAGACCATCAACATTACCTTAGACACTCAACGCTGCATTAGACCCTCAGTGTAGCTTTAGTCCCTCAACGTTTCTTTAGACCCTCAGTGTTGCTTTTGACCCTCAATGTTGTTTTTAGACCCTCAGTGTTGTTTTAGACCCTCAATCTTACTTTACACCGACAATGTTGTTTTAGACCCTTGACGTTGCTTTAGACCCACAACTTGCTTTGGACCCTCAATGTTGTTTTAAACCTTCAACGTTTGCTTTATTGCCTCAATGTTCCTTTACACCCTCAATGTTGCGTTAGACGCTCAGTGTTGCTATAAACCTTTAATCTTGCTTTAGATCCGCAACGTTACTTTTAACAACCAACGTTGTGCTAGACCATCAACATTGCTTTAGACACTCAACGTTGCATTAGACCCTCAATGTAGCTTTAGCCCCTCAACGTTTCATTACACCCTTAATGTTGCTTTTGATCTCAATGATGCTTTAGACCCTCAATGTTGCTTTTGACCCTCAGTGTTGTTTTTAGACCTTCAATCTTGCTTGACACTGACAATATTGTTTTAGACCCTCAACGTTGCTTTATACTCTCAACGTTGCTATAGACCCTCAATGCTGCTTTAGACCCTCGACTTTGCTTTAGACCAGTGGTTCCCAAACTATTTCGGGCACCGCCCCTTGGTTATCCTCAGCGCCCCCTACCTTACCCCGTAAAAAGCATTATTTAGCATTAGGCCCCCCCCCCCCTCCTCGGCAATCCCACCACCCCCAAGACGGCGGTACCGCTCACTTTGGGAACCACTGCTTTAGACCCTCAGTCTTGATTAAACCCTTAGCTTTGCTTTAGACACTCAACATTGCTTTTGAAGCTGAATCCCTCAACGTTGCATTAGACACTCAACGTTACTTTTGACACTCAACGTTGCTTTTGACCCTCAACGTTGCTTTAGACACTCTATGCTTCTCCACTTTTTGTGCTGGTAAATTTATTTCCATAAATATTAATGGTAAGGAAAAAAGCTCCAACTTCCTCTCTCATTCATGTTTATTTTGTGTCTACATACCTGTTACGTTTATTTTTGTATTTACATACCTGCTACCCTTGACTCAATTATTATAGTCACTGCTTCTCGTTATGCTCTGTTCTCATCCACTACCACTACACTACTACTACTGCTGCTGCTACTACTACAACTACCACTGACCCCGCTGTTATGGCTACCATTTACCATACTACTACTATGTATCACTAACACTACTACAACAGCTACTATTACTAATGCTAATACTGCTGATATTATCACTGCCTTCGCGATTAGTGATAACAATTAGCATAACAGTACAATATCTATACCACCAGGGTGGGCCAACTATGACTTTGGCGTCCCCCCCCCCCAAAAAAAAATCACGTCTAATTTGGCGCCCCTTAAACCGTTGCGCCAAGTTCGCCTCTGTGTTCTGGCCGGCTCTGACTACCATTTCTACTGCAACAGCTACTACTATGATTGTTGCTGCTGCTACTTCTACCACTGCCCCCGCCATTACTACTAGTATTTAGAACACTAGCACTAGTTACTACAACGACTAATAATTATACTAGTACTTACCACGTCATTACTAGTATTACTACTACTATTGCTGCAGGTGTTCTAGGTTTTCTTCGGTTCTGTTTCTGTCCAAACGTTGCTGCACTCTGTAAAACTGGGAAGATACCAGGATTCATACCTCTTTCAGCCCTCTTTGCGTGATATGTATCCAAACGAAAGTATGTAATTCTTATTTTCTGAAATGTAATCTCAAAATGCAACCTGATTTTAAATTTAGACAAACCAGCTAGTCGATTGCTCTTTGAACGAAAATAGTTTGACATGATTTGCCTCCCTTGACAATTTAGAAACATGTACATGTTATAATCAGTATAGATCATCTGTTTAAAGTTTATATTCATGCATTCATGCATCACAAATAAATATTGATCCTGCCTTGCAAGTCGTAAAATATTCTTCTATTAAAAATTTTATTATGATGGTTTATTTATTTATTTTCCAATAATCCGCCAGAAAAAAAAGTCCCACATAGGACGTAATGTTAAGACATTTATTGACGGTACGGCCGTGCCAGATACGCGGGGCAGGGGGTTGTCCGTACCGTACCGGTAATACTTAAAATCCATTTGCACCACTAATGTCAACATTCTATATTGATACATACTTTTGTTTAATATTATTTTGCCTTCTCTTGATTCCTTGAATTATAATGCATTCTCCCCATCTCTCATCCACCCCCACCCACCCCCCATCCCCAGCAAGACCTACTTCAGGCGAAAATATTTTCATTAAATGGGGTTGATTTTGGAGGAATAAGAGAATGAATAATTCAGACAGTATAAAGCGCTCTAAACGAGCTGTCGTGCTATCTAAATAAATGTTACGACTCACAAAGAGACAGACGAGATTGATTGGCCAAGCCATACACCCAAAAGTGTGTATAATTCCTTATGAAAACTACATGGATCATGAATATTTATTAATAAAAAGGGATATCTTCTTAATTCTATTATTATTATTATTATTATTATTATTATTTGTTAGGACGCCCACTTCTTATGTGGCGCTCTTGGTTTGATTATCGTTATCGTTACCTCGGATATGATTGACCACTGTGTTAATTTAAGATATGAAATTAAAGGATGGAATAACAGAGATCTTAGCATAGAATAGAACAATACGAGCCCCCATATGTAAAATATAAAAATTTAATCAGTTACATTTAAAAAAATGAAATTTAAGATGGCATTTGAAGAACGAACTTTCTCTTATAAATAAATTTCATCATAGAATCGAGTGAATGATTGAACTAATTGCTCAGCATGCCTCCATAACTTGGTTGCTTCTGGTCCTTTCAAATTAAATGTCGGTAACAAATCCCAGTCGGGTGTATACCTTTTCCTCTTGTAGCTATCTACCGGTCTTGTTCTGGTCATCAACCGTAAGGTGGCTGTTGGTTCTCCTTTCCCACTGGGTTGGTTCTCACATGGAGCTATATCCTCTTTAAGTAAATGCATATATACGCAACCCAAATATTTAACAGGCTTTTTTTCTTCTTCTGAGATCGAACAATTATCTACACTCTTCTTACTTCATATATCGTCTTATCGTAGTTCAGCAGACTAAAGCTAATATGGGTTAGTTCGTAGCTGATAAACACGACCCTTTTTTTTATCATAAAATTAATGGCTTCTCATAGCGGATAGCCACATTACTAAATGGACTATGATATAACCTAAAAACAGTATTCCGTACGATGTCCTTGTGGTCCATAAATCATAAACTGAACTGTGTGTCGGTCGGTATCCTCCGATTTCTCGATTGTAAAAAATTCACAACTTAATTGCACGAATGAATTAATGGGCTTCCCTTCTTATCCTAACTAATTTACTTGCTAACAAGCAATTAATTGGCATAACAATTCCAGACATAGTAAGATCAATTCCTAGTCTACTTGATTCATATAATTTAAGACTGACAAATCCGCACAATTAACTTCTCTTAATATGAAGATGGATCTCTCTTTCCTTTATATCCCGTGACACTCAACTTCCAGACACCCCTCCCTTGGACAATTAAATCGGGAGAACACTTTCTGCTCCACCGGAGTCAAGAATGTTTCTTCCTGCAGAAATACCTGGACCGACTTATTTCGCGAGGAAAATTACTTTAAAACATTGAATTTCGTCTGGGAAACATCCACACCCACACACCCCGTTTAGCTTAGCCAGCCAGGATTAACTTTATCTAACCGCCAAACATTTAACACGCCCATCGAAGTTAGAATACTTCCCTCTATTCCACCTTTATTAATAACTATTTTTGGAAGAAAACTCATTGTATGACACTTTATTTTCTAATGGCACAAACGGTTTCTACTTTGTCGCTTCCCGCTACTTAATCCCAAGTTAACATACCTGTCTGACCGTTGTCCAAGTGGATTCTAATTAGAAATCATTGATGCCCCCAATCAAGAAGGTTAAACCATCGCAGCCTAACGATTAATCGCTAGCCTAGCCCATACGCCAAAGTTGATTGTTACATGTCACGCTGACCGCTACAAGATTAACTCTTGTATGTCTTGCAATACCATTTTTCTTGAACATACACTGTTACATTACTATTATTATTATTATTATTATTATTATTATTATTATTATTAGTAGTAGTAGTAGTAGTAGTAGTAGTTGTTGTTGTTGTTGTAGGGTTTAACGCCATTTTTCAGCACAAGATAGGCTATACATGGCGGCCAGTATAAATGGTGGAGGAAGAATCCGGGAAAACCCCGGAAAGAACCACCAACCCACGAGAAGTTACTGGCAAGCTTTCTCACATACCCGCATTGGCAGTAGTAGTAGTAGTAGTAGTAGTAGTAGTAGTAGTAGTAGTAGTAGTAACAGTAGTAGTAATAGTAGTAGTAGTATTTATTATCATTATCATTATTATTATTATTATTATTATTATTATTATTATTATTGTTATTTCACTACCATAGACTAGCAATCATTATTTGCATGTATAACTACCTTTAGGACTGGTAACAGAATTTAATCTATTCATAAACCAATACTATTTCAGTTGGATCTAGCTGATCCCATCATCATCGCAACTGATAATAAGGAAAGTATTACTCCAAGAGTGATATATATGCAGTAATACAGAAAGAAGCATATTTATTCAAATTGTCAAGTCTGGACTATCAGAGCAATCAAATACTATACTTATATTGATAGAGCAAAATCAACTCGATTCTGTTCTGATTTCGTTCATGGAGAGCATCTATGAATCAGTACAGACAATGAAAGTAGATCGAAATGATGTCAGTAAAAGAAATGATCGACTTTCTGCCAAGAAACAAGCATAGTATGACGATGACTGTAAAGCAGCAAAATATCGCGCACTTGATGCACTTTGGAACTTCGGAAATAATAATATGGCAGATAACTTGGCTTTATATAAACACTATAGCAATATGTACAAAAACACAAGGAACAAATGTAACCTTTGCAGAGAAAAGGAAAAGGTAAATGTTGAAAGAACACTTTCAGATAAAGACTCGAAACGCTTCTGGAGACTTTTAAAATGTCCAAGCACCACAGGTGGAATAATCACCGGATGATACCACTATTTTTCTGAGTTATTTAATATACAATATGAGATGGACCAAAATTTTAGATTAAACGAAACAACTAATATTCGCATGGACGGTAAAATAAATGAATCAGAAGTATAACATTCTATAAAACGAATAAAGTCGGGAAAAGTAGGTGAAATTGATGACCTTTAGATTGATTTTTGTAAAAAGCAACTGGAAATATTACGGTACGTATCTTAGTATCTGTGTTCAATACATTATTTGATCTTGGATATTTCCCAAAGTGGTGGTCCACGGCAGTTATAACACCCATTCACAAAAAGAGGATATAAATATGCCTGAAAATTATAGAGGAATTTGACTTTTACCAGTCCTCTGTAAAATATTTACCTTCATTTTAAATGAGAGAATATGTAACTGGATCAAAGAAAATTATATTTTAGGTCAAGAGCAAGATGGCTTTAGAAGTTGCTATTCCAGTGTAGATAGTATATTAACCATAAACACATTGATATGTAAATATCTGAGGAAACAACGAGGTAGATTTTATGCCCTTTTTGCTGATTATGAAAAAGTATTTGACCGTACTGATAGAAGCTTGCTTTGGCATAAATTAGTCAATGAAAATATTACTAGTAAGATGCTTACAATACTAAAAACCATATATACAAATGTCAAAGCTTGTGTGAAAACGCCAAATGGCTTGACAGAAATATTTAACTGCCCGGCTGAAATAAGGCAAGGTTATGTTTTATCACCAGTTCTATTTTCTTTATTCCTTATCGATTTGATAAAACACATTTCTGACCAGAATAATAGTGTAAAACTAGAACATGGCTATTTATTTGCACTGTTGTACGCAGATGACTTGGTTGCCTTCGCCTAAACTGCTACTCAACCTCAAAGAAGTTTAAATAAACTAAATTATTACTGCAACATCTGGAAATTAAAGATAAACCTGGAAGAAACTAAAACTGTAGTCTTTAGAAAAGGGTGATATTTGATAACATATGAAACATAGCAATTTGGTGATTGCTTGATAGGGACGGTATCTTATTAATAATATCTTGGCTGTGTATTCTCTTCTAAAACTTCATGGTACATGTGTCAAGAAACGCTAGCAGCACAAGCGGCAAAGTCACTCTATAGTTTGAAGACTGGCCTTAATCGGTTTCACAAGCTATCTACAAAAACTCTATTCCAAATATTTGTTACTAAAATAGCACCAATTTTCAGTTATGGGTCGGAAGTCTGGGGTCTATGCAAAGCAGTTGATATTGAAGCTGTACATACGTTATTTTGCAAATATATTCTTGATATTACAAAACACACACCAAACGCCTTTATCTATAACGAGTCGGGTAGAATGCCAATGCAAATATTAAGATACATAAGAATTCTTAAGTATTGGTTCAAACTATTAAAAATGACTGATGACAGGCTTCCAAAACAAAGCTATAACCTACAGTTGGTATGGGGAGAACACTGTGACTGTTGGGATGAATAATATCAAGAATCTACTGTTTTCATGCGGAATGGGAGAAGTTTGTGTTAATCAGGGGGTTGGCTATGAGAAACTCTTTTTCGTTATATTTAAACAACGTTGTAAAGATATTTTTTCAACAAGAACTAAATGGAGATTTAAATTCAATGGACAGATTACGATTTTATAATAAGATCAGAAACAATCCGAGTTGTCAATACTATATAGATTATGTGAACTCTTAGTACAGTGTTAGCCTGCTATGCATATTTAGAAATGGAAGCTTTCCCATAATGGTAAATATAGGCAGGCATAAAAATATTCTCTATTTAGAAAGATTGTGCCGTTTTTGTGCAGATATAGAAGATGAGTTTCACTTTGCTGTAAAATGTCCCATGTATGATAATTTGAGAAAGGCCTACATACCTTCATTCATTCACTGTAATGCAAATCACACGAAGTTTTATAACTTTACCTAGAAAATCAATACCAATACTAATATCCTAGGTAATTTTACTGTTTATCTAGCAAAATCTTTAAAAGTGAGAGAATCAGTCTATTAATCCTAGAATCGTTATATTTTGCGGTTGTACCATATATTTTTATACATGCATATAATTTGGGTCGACGGCCTATGTTACAAAATAAAGATTATTATTATTATTATTATTATTATTATTATTATTATTTAATGATACAACGTATGTAATGTTAAATAATGTACGAATAATTAAATTTAAGATCATTTCCAAAATTAGACCAAAATTAATTAAAAATTTTGTTGAAACAGTCGGAAGCTGTTGGTCGGTAGAATATATTACAACGGCATGCGTTACAGTGAAATTTCAACTCTTGCGACATAGAACCCGCGACTGTAAAATTTGGAGTGTGACACCCTTCAAAATGAGCTACCGAGGCTCCGGTAGAAATGAGGAAAGGGTTCGTATATAGAACGTTCACGCAGTGAGATGGTAAAGACGAAATGATGCATTTTTTCCATCTGATTAAAGTCTAGCCGGAGCTTTCCAATATCAGCTCGCACTAAGTAGTCCAATGACAGATAACCAATATGAAAGGGATTATTTTTTGAAAATATATGTGCTATACAAACTTGTATGGAAACATTGTAAACATAAATTACTAACTGTATAAATGCGTGAGTTTACAATGGATCATTTTATTAGTTTTAACTTATATGTTTCGTTTTTCTTTTACCTTCAAAACAAAACACCATCGAGTGGTATAACCATCATCATTTCTATACACTACACGCCACACGTATGTATGTATGGATGTACGTATGTATGTATGTATGTATGTATGTATGTATGTATGTATGTATGTACATCGTTGAAAACAGTTATGAACTGCTTATATTCGTGTCCCTATTCATTATAGTAAACGATGGTTGA